>VVHJ01065492.1:6425-17342 GCA_015107715.1 Tylochromis polylepis
TGATGAAAAAAAAAAAAAAAAAAAAAAAAGAAAAAAAAAAAAAAAAGAATAGTGTTAGTTTCAACAGATCACAAAGTCCAGCTAAACTGACATCCTCAGCTAATCCCAATAACAACCCATATCACCTCATGGCTCAGCTGATACCAGTTTACATATCCAACTGGCAATTCTCTTTAGCAACATTCTTACTGCAAGCCACTTTACAACCCACCATCACCTCCACTTTCCCTTCTCAAGCTGTACCTGAATCAATACCATGTCTGTTGGCAATGTAGGCTGCTCTTTTTTGTTCTACAATGGGCTGATATTGCTGCTTTCCCCCACATCCACACAAAAGTGTGCACATGGAAGGGCGGGGAAGGTGTCCATTACTGGAACTGAGCCAAAGTAATAAATCACTGCAGCATTAAATAACAGTTATTCTTTTGAGTGTTCCTGACAGAAATTAGGTCTAGAAGCTGGATTTACAGTAGAAGCTTGGCCTAACTTGAGCATCACCCCTTTCAAGGGGTGCAGGACAGTTAATAAATCATGTTCCACTGATCCCAATATAACCAGTTAGGATTACCAATTAACCCAATATACATGGCTTTGTGAGGAAGCCCCAGTAGCAAGAAACGACCCACACAGTCACTGGAAGAACATGTAAACTCTGTACAGGATGAAAGTGACACTTTCAAGTAGTAATGACATGTTGATATGTCATGCTAAAATTTTTAAACAGTTTTTATCCATAAAAAAAAAGTTTGTGAAAAAAACAAGTATATGAAACCTCATTATAATGAGCTCTCCAAATGCTAACCTTAGCTGCGCCTTAGCTTATTCATAAATCAAAACTGAAGGAGTGAGGCTGTGCTATGGTGATCTATAAAATAAAATTAATTTTGAGTTTATCATCAACAAGAAGATTTACAATACAAATCTTGCCTCAAAAAGAGATCTCAGCCATACCATCATGAGTTAGCATGAAGCTGGAAAAGTAATCTGATAGATGTTAGACATTCATCTGCTACAATAATTGTCTTTAAATAAATGGATGTCACCATTATACTAGTTAGAGGAAAGTTAAAAGACTAGAAATAAAGCACAAGTAAAGGACAACTGCATGTCAGTTCACGTGTAAAAATGGAATTAATTATAGGAGTTTGTCCAGCTGAAGAGCTGCACAAAGTGAACAGCAACCCATGAACGTCAACACAAATCTATGGAAGGAATTGAAACCAAGTGTGCACAAATCAGAGCCAAGACTTTAAGTTAGCAAACATGGTGATGGATGACCTGATGAGATCTCCTGGTTGTGACCTGTTGACTGACTCCACCAGATTATGGTTGAGCTGTGAAGAAGACTTATCTAAAAGCTGTTGCTATGTGAACATACTTGCTTAAAAGCTTTTCTCTGTATTGAATGAAAGAGTTCATTTACTTTTCATCAACACTGAGAATGTTCAACGAGTAATAACAAAGAAAACAAATATTATAATTTCAGTGTTTCTGGTTACCTGAACAGATGACACCAGCGTCCTCACCATGGTTACAGTTGTGTGTCCCAAATCCTCTGTGTTGACACTCAGTTAGAGAGCTTTCACTTCTTGAACAGGCCACATCATCAAGCCAGATTTGTCCACTTCCTTGACCAAAAAGGGCAGATGTAGTGGCACTCAGGGCTGTTCCACAGTCTAAGTATCTGCAGGCCACTTCAGCATCCTTTAAGTCCCACTCATCATCACACACTGTTCCCCAGGCACTACTGTGGTAGATTTCTACTCTTCCAGAGCACCGAGTGGACCCAGATCCAGATAATCTGATATAAGCACCTAGTCACAGCCACATTTGTTTAAAGAGTGTTAGTGTTTTCTTTATTATTATTTGGTCATGGCGACGATCACACACATTTACCAACAATAATGATTATAACAGATAACATACTTTGCATCATTAAATTTATGAAGAAACCAAAAGCAACCCAATCAGCATAACCCAGCCCAACTTTCCTTCTTGTCATTCAATTTGACTCAGTTATAGTGACTTGGTCATAGAGTTGTTCATCTAAACAGAGAAGGATACATGTATTCAACACAATTTATCAGACCATTTTCTCACCTGAACAGACAACACCAGTGTCCTCACCATGTCCACAGTTGTGTGTCCCAAATCCATTGTGTCTACACTCAGTTAGAGAACTTTCACTTCCTGAGCAGCCCACATTATCAAGCCAGATTTTCCCAATTCCTTCACCAAAGTGAGCAGACTGAGTGACCTTCACTGCTTTCCGACAGCCCAGCTGTCTACAGACCACATTGGCATCATTTAAGTCCCAGTCATCATCACAGACTGTTCCCCAGGAACCACTGTGATAGATTTCAACTCTTCCAGAGCACCGAGTGGACCCAGACCCAGCTAGTCTGATCTGACCTATCAGGCACATAATATAAACTATATTTAATATTGTCCTTAAAAAATAGAAAAAACTATATATTTAAGTATGTATGTATAACACATAAGAAGACACTGACCTGCAGCGGGTGGAAGGAAGGCAAAGAGACAAGAAACTACTGAAGAAGAAAACATGCAATTACACAGGACAAGGGTTAGCAAAAAAATACTAAAACAAATGTAATGATGAATGTTTGCATTAAAAACTGAGACTTACAGACTGTCTCATACTGTCTCTGTACAACATAAAGAAAATCATTATACATTATAGAAGTTGTTGCTTACCAAGCATCAAAAATTGAAGTACTTTCTGCTGTGTGTCCCCCATGACTGACCAGAAAAAGCTGCTTCATGTCATTTATGAGAGCCACACAGTAAACAGTAAAATGAATTTCCCCTTCAGATTTCCGGTGTTTTTCTTGCATTTTGCTGAATACCAGTAATCCTAGTGGCTAATCTAGTGTCTCTTAGACGTTGTAAATCATCACAGTTTGAACAGGACTGGGAACAAATTTGCAGCTGGTCTTCAACCCATTATCCATGAGAACAGACACTGTCTCCATCTAGTGGTCTCACTGTAGTATTAACCCAGATTACGGGTTTCCTCTATCGCTATGTTCTCCTGAAGTGTAATGTACAATTCAGCAGGGGTAGTGCGTTTGTACATTGCCGATCTACCTGCAGAGAGCTCTGCTGTGGATAACTGTAGCTGAAGTGAAAACGAGTGTAAAAAAAAAACAATGAAAAGAGTCCACTGTTTGTGATTAATGTGCTGTATTCTTTGACCTTTTTTTCTTCTTTCTTTTCCTTCTGTTTTCAAGTGAACTCCGCTGTGCCTCCTGTGCATGCCAGTGTTCCAGGCAAACTGGTGTTGTGTCAAAAAGTCAGTTGCGGGAATTTCAACTGTTATGAATGATTTGTTGGCCTATAGTCTTTCAAAAAAGTCTGTAAAACATAGATCTAATGATTCATATAAAGTCATTTTGAGCCAGAAAGAACATTCTGAAGTCACCCAGATAGCACCACACTCCAGGGCGGGTCCGGTCCGGAGTAGAAGCTGCAGTCAGTTTTTCGCAACATGACCCTTGTATATCCTTTCTGTATCCGGGTAAAAAGTGTCACGGACATTCAAAAACGTCTGTTTCAAGAGAGAGCTGGCCAAAGGGGCACCAGAAATTGTAACACATCATTGTTCTATAAAGATACCATACATGACCAAAATGTGATTACGGAGTCATAAAGATACTCACAGAACAGGTCATTTCTTTATTTTATATAACCCCTTGATAAATTCACTTCACTAAAGTCTATTTATTAATGTAAGTAAACATTTTGGACATAAGGAAAAACAAAAAAAGAAACAGTCGATCATTTTTGGCACAACACCGATTTTTAAAAAAAATTTTTACGCTAACTGGCTAGATTTGTTTACATGTTCCACGTTGCATTCACATATTTGTTGTTTTCTGGGAGTTGTGTCCTCTGCCTGTCAGTACATCACACGAAGGTGAGGCACATTTGCATTTTTATATAATATAATACAGCAGTTAAAATAAGTATTGCAGGCCCCATCAGTTTTCTAAGTAAATATATTTCTACGGGTGCTATTGACGTGAAATTCTCATCAGATGTCGGTAACAAGCCATCCAATCCACACATGCAAAGAAATCAAACCATAGATGTCCATAAACTATGTGTAATAATGAGAAATGACACTGTCAGAAGAATGTAATGATATGGCGAAGAACCATATCAGACAAAGCCCTAGTCAAACCACAAAAATAAAAACAAAGGCTGGTTAAAAGAGCATGGTGGCTGCAGCTCAGGAGGTAGAACTGGTCGTCTACTGATTGGAATGTTGGTGGTTCAAGCCCTGGCGGCTGCAGTCTGCATGTCAAATATTCTTGGGAAAGATACTAACCCCAAGTTGCTCTCTAATGCAAGTCAAGTATCAATATAAAGCACCTTGCAATGACTGTTATTGTGATTTGGTGCTATAGAGATGAATTTGTGAATCTTGGTTTATGCTTGCAGATGTTTTTGTAACACTTTTGTGGCAAATGTCTCTCTGATTTCTTGCTGTCCAAATGGAAGTATGCATGCAGACACACACATTAGCTGGACGAAATCACAAATGCCATTCTCAAATCAGTAATGCATCCCCATCCTAATTAAAGTTTCTCATTGTGTTTGTACGCAGTTCTTTGTTTCTGCACATACTTCACTACTAAAGAGGCTTTTTGTGTTGATGCGTTTTTCATCTGACTGCTAACTCATTAAAACACTGTCCTTTGTCCCTTAGAACTACAGATCTCTCACTTACCTATATACTAAATACCTAAATTCATCATTGCGTTTGTGTTTTCAGTCAAAACTTTTTCTAAGGCCAGCCACACACTGTTAGTAGCAGTAGGATTTCAAAGGGTCATCTTATGGCACTGCTAAAGACGCACAAGCACAAACTGTATTTATACATTATTTTAGCATTACAGGATCCAGGGCAATATTAAATATTAACGTTATAGTGACTGAAAAATAAATGCCATTGACCCTAACAGGAGTTTGAGCGATTTGCATTTTGTGAATAGAATGAATGTTTATGGTTTTTCCAAGCAATGAAAGGCTGTTCTGCCCCATGTAGCCAATTCCTCCTTGCTCCAGAGCAAACTTAGCTAACACGTCATGGTTACATCATAATTTCTTTCAACAGATGTTAAACGCAGAGAGAAAAAGAGCAGATGGATGTAGCTTACTGTGAGGATCCACATACTAGGAGACAGGTCTGGACTAGGACATGTGTAAAACATGACATTTCTTGTTCCCAGTAGGTGGCGCTCTCCCCGATGTCAAATATGACAGTTAAAATATGTTCAGGGGCAGAGCCTTATCATATGTGAGAAGTTTGGTCCAGCTTCTCACTGGGATATTGTATTGAGTTTGTATGTGGGAATGTATGTATTCCCACATACATTCCCAATGTATGTGGGAATGAGAGCAAATAAGAATTTCATGGCGAGTGATCAAAATTCGCCGTGGCGCCACGTCCACGCCCATGGACGAAAACTCAAAAGCTCTGCAATTTAACACTGACCAAATATGAAGCTGATGATCAAAGCTGGTCTGATCAAATCCCGTTAAAGTACGAGGTCTGGAAATGGCAAAATCGGGGCCAAAATGTCACATTCAACTGAAGATGGTGGACTTCCTGTTGGGTTTGGGACATGGCCATAATAGACTTTTTTGTGCGTCTCTTCATGTTACATATGTGTACCAAATTTCATTCATGTAGGTCATACCCAGCCCGGGGGCTCAAGTGTTGCATTCTTCTAGGTGGCGCTACTGAGCCATTTTGGCCCGTCCATGTCTGAAGCCATTAAAATACGTAAATTTTCACCAGACCTGACGCTTGTACAAAATTTCATGAGTTTTTGAGCATGTTTAGGCCCTCAAAAAGCCAATTCATTTGCCGAAATAATAATAATAAACGGAGCGATTACAATAGGGCCTTTGCACTTTTAGTGCTCGGGCCCTAAAAAGCGAAACTTGCTGTGCTGTTTAAAGGCAACCAGCAGCTACTGGAAGTTTGTCAAGTGGAGTTTTTCTTGCATGAAACTTAGTACATTGATTGATGTGAGTTAATCAGCACACCATGAATATCAATATGTCACCTTCAGTTTGTTTTTATTGGTTCTTTTATGCCAGTCTTTAGTGATGCTTGGATCTTCTCAAAAACAGCAAACAAAAATACCCCAACCCCATTAATCAACTGGAAAATGTGAAATGTGAATTTGTTCCTCACTTGGAGGGAAAAACTGATAGCGCTACACTGTCTTTCTTTCACTGTGAATACAGGCCATAGATTATGCAAATTTTTGTTTACAAGTACCCCCCCACCCACAAATTCTTTTAAACTCATGTACATGCTCTGAACGCTTGGAACCCCAGTCAAGCAGGTACTATTTTAGCACCTGGTACTATGACCTAATGGAAAACCCTGAAAACCATGGCGAGTCGATTTTAGTAGGTACTAATAGAAAAGGTGCTTTACGCTTCGGGGGGTTCATTGGTGGTTTCAAGACAAAGGAGCTTGTCATGTAAAGTCTGTTGCTTTTGGTCTCAACCCACACACGACTAACATGTACTTCAAGTCTCAGGGTATCCATGTAAATTTAATGTTAATTCTAGTGAATTGAGGGATTGTGATCTAACAGCAGTTACTATGTAGTTGCTGTAGCTATGCCACATAGCTCACATGCGCCACAAAAATGTACGACATGAGGCTGCAGTTACTCTACAGATTGTCGCCTGCAATTTTTCAGTGATATTGTTGATTCTTGATATGCTTGCAGTTCTATGTCACAGTAAATGGAAAAAATACCAAAACAATTCATTCAGTTGTTTATAGGTGTCTTTAATTCATAACTGTGTGAGTACATTTTACTCATCTGTAATATTGGATGTTAATACACAAAGAACCAAGCAGAGACACAATATAGCTGCTCATTATGTCGAAAAATGTGCACTTTCTAAATTTAGCCCACAGTAGCCATGCAGTTCAGAGTAACAGACTGTCCCTTATTAATGCACCTGTTCCTCTGTCCTCTTGACTTTATCAGCTGCTGTTACCCAGGGTGAGCTACCTGACTCTGGTCACAGACAAGGTGAAAAAACACTTCCTCAAAGTGATGAGGGCAGAGGACGTGGAGGAGATGTGGTTCGAGTACGAAGGAACGCCACTCAAATGGTGAGAGAATAATTGCTGTTGTTTGAACTGATTTCAATCAGTGCATCAATGGAGTTGTACTTTTCCAGTCATGAGATGGTGGTTTGGCATTCATGGAAAATGTATGTTAAAAGAACAGAATCTCATTCTCTGCTTATCATGTTTACAGTTTGTTGCTGTCCTGATTCTTTTTATAGAAATATCTACTGATGAAATGCCTTTTGGCTGATCCAGTTAGTTTATTGTCCTACTTTATGAGATTGACACCATATTATAGCTAGCAGTATCATCTGGAAACTGGGTTGGTGTTTAATGTTATATTTGGGCATCATCTTGAATAAATTTAGTCAAATCTCTTTATTGGGAATAAATAATCTCTTTGATGTAACTGCACTTTGGTGTGCTGCCTTGTCTAAACATATATGCTCTCTAAAGCGTTGCACAGTCAGGGCTATGTATTCACACCACTATCAACTTAATCATTCAGGAACAGCATAGAAGCTTTTGCCAGTATTTGCATTTCTTTTCTGCCTGCTAACCACTAAAATCAGAGCCAGTTATAAAGATGGAATTACAGGATGTCGCCACAAGATGTCAGTAGTGCAACACAAATGATCAGCATATTTCACAGGCTAAGTCACAGGTGTCGAACTCCAGGCCTCGAGGGCCGCTGTCCTGCTTGTTTTCCAACTAACCTGCCCTTGTAGCTTCTTATTGGCAAAGCACACCTGATTCAGGTAATCAGCAGCAGGTAGGGCACGGATATCTCAAAAACAAGCAGGATGCTGGCCCTCAAGGACTGGAGTTTGACACTAAATAAAGAAAATCGTCATTAATTACCTGTTGTCATACAGAAAAGTCATTTTAGCTTGTTAACCATTATGATAACCAGTATGATTAGCACATGAGTACAAACATGAAATGCATGCATTATTTTAGGCTCTGACGAAGAAAAGCCTCTTCATTTCTGAAAATGAACACGCTTCCTAACACGAAGATGTTAGGAACCCTTTTCTAAACACTCGAGTAAGTCCTGGGCCACCTCCAGTGTGTTTTCCTCCCAGTCTCTCTCCCTACTTCCTGTCTACTCTGCTGTCTACAGGTGATGCAACTGGTCAGCTTAAACGTTTCCAAGCCCAAAAATAGGGGTAAAACTAGTTTCTTGGCTTTGGGAACAAATATTCCCTCTGATGCCGAACACAAACATTCAACAAGTTTTTCTCTTGTACCATAATTTTGGTTTTGCATTTCATGGATACAGGCACTATCCAATTGGAGTCTTGTTTGACCTCCATGCTTCTAACAGCGTATTACCCTGGAGCATCACTGTGCACTTTAAGGTAAGAGCTGATCACAAGTTTATTGTTTTGATAAGTCTTAGCGCTTCCATCAAATTTGTTTCAAGCAGCATGAAGTTCTGTTAAACCTCTTACTTGCTGAGCTCCAAACACTATACAAAATCTTGAAAATAAATATACAACAAAATATTGAAATAGTGATGAAAGAAGAGCATTACTCTGGTTGGTGAACCAAAGCAGAGTTAAAAAGACTGTGAGTTAATTGCCAATTAATTGTTTTGCTTTGTCTGTAGATATGTAAATAAAAATGGTCTGAGAACATGTTTTCCTGTTTCTTGTGGTATCCCCATCATCAAGCTTTAAATATTTTTGCCATGTGAATGTGTGTCAGAATTTTCCAGATCGGGACCTGCTCCACTGCCCATCCAGCTCTGTAATAGAGGCTCACTTCATGTCCAGCATCAAGGAGGCCGACGCTCTGAAGCACAAGAGCCAAGTTGTCAATGACATGCAGAAGAAAGACCACAAACAGCTGTGGATGGGCTTGCAGAACGGTGAGACACACGCACACCCGCTTCAGGGTGTGGAGTTGACATGCACACAAAGAATACATTCAAACAGATTGACAGATGATGATGATGCACAAACAAACCAAAGAGAGGGACGGTCTGAGTTTGCAAACTTCTTTCCAAACACCCACCAGTTTGTATTTCCACACCATCATTCCAAACAGATTGGTCTCCTACTGGCTTTATAGAATAGTGGAAGCTTGTGTTGGGAAGAGGTGTCAGGGAGAACTGGATGCCTCTAATTTGTGGTTTGTTGTGAAACTTGTGCTTGTTTTTGAATCGCAACCCAATGTGCAACATGATGTTCCTGGAATGTCTGCTGGTCAAGCTGATTAAAATGGTAACTATAAACACTTCAGCCACTAGTGATCCAGCCGCTCTTTGGACCAGTCGGCGGCAAATGTGTCATCTTGGTTTGCTGCATCATTGCCTACTTCTTAGTAATTATTAGAGCACACAAATGTTATTCCAGACCAGTCACGCTTATATCCAAATGTCTAAAGCGGAATTTATAGTCCTGCAAATGTGTCCATCTGTGTACACGTTTCCATTTCGGAGAGGGTGGGGAGAGGGATTTATACCGACTGCTGACGCACTCCCGTGCAGTCCTCCGAAATCCTAATTCTGCATCGCTGGAAGTGGATGACATATGCTTCTGCCAGATGCCAACTGGTTGATAGTGGACTGACATAGGGAGCGAAACTACAGCAGAGTTCACCAGGAACAGAAGAACTGCAAAGAAACCCCTTAAAGATCAAAAAATCCAGGATGAAGAGCACAGATAGTGGCTGCAGTGAACACTTCTCATCGCTGTCAACACTCAGTTACAACTTCACTCTTCTCCATGGCTGGCTGATGGAGGAAAAACAGCAAAGCAAGAATGACCCACAGACTGGTTGTGCTTTTCCCCTGCCTCCATTTGACCACAGAGCTCACTGCAGGCACACAGGGTATCCCTGGACTGGAGCAAACGGTGAACACCACCCATCCTGAACAATAAATTCTGCTTAAAGTAGGAAAAAGACATTTTATATGAATATTATTACAAATAAGTCTGCAACTAACAGTTCTTTTGGTTAGTTTGCATACTCTGCGAATGTGAAAATTGTTAATGCTTATCTCTCAGATAGTTTGCTAAATTTTGTGCATGGTTTGTTATTAGTCCGTAACTGTCAAAACTGCACACTGTGCATGTGGCATTTGTAATGAGGCGAATAAGTTTGCAGAAAAACCCAAGGGCTTCAGACCCGCAAAATGTCAAAAAGGCAGATAAAAGTTAATTTATAAGACTCTTTAAAAGATAAGGTTATGAACTTTTTTTTTTTAACTGAGAGTTTTGTTTGAAACTGCAATTAACGGAAAAAAGCAAGTCCTTTTAACCTATCCAAAAAGAAGGAGTTGGCCCCAGACGTGAAAGTGAAAGATGAAACTTAATCTGAACTAAAACTTTCACATCCAAAACAGACCTGAAACAGAGAGGCTCAAACTTTCATCCAGGAGAGAGAAAAAACAGACTGTTCATGTGAAAGTAAGGCAGGGATGCAGGTGGGGGGGTGGGGGTTGAAATCAACACATGCTGTGTGGAAACATTTCTGATGGTGAAAGATCACACTGTAACTAAAGGACTAAATTTCTGTGTTGGTTTGACAGTTGGCCCGAGTAACACTGTCGCTAAATTTCAGTTTTAGTGATGCGTGTCTGTCTTTTACTGTAACCTCCATGTGAAGGCGCCGAGGTGTTTGAAAACTGGTGTTTCTCAGAGGTAAAGAACACTTTTCATTCTCATTCTAGCACGTCTTAGGCTAGGCATGTATTCAATTCAATTCAATTCAGTTCAGTTTTAATTTAAATTACACCAACTCAAAACAACAGTCGCTTCACGGTGCTTTATATT
>VVHJ01065493.1:0-25353 GCA_015107715.1 Tylochromis polylepis
TTTGTCTGTTTGGGAGCTGACACAGTCTCTATGGAGATGGGTTTTTGGGGGGGTAGCAGGAGGAGAGAAGCTGCAGAGAGGCGTGTAAGACTGCAACTCTGCTTCCTGGTCCCAACTCTGGATAGTCATGCCATGATAGTCGTGTTCTGAAACTCACTGTGGCTTTGACATGCCTTTAAATTACATCAACATTTCTGTTAAACAAATTAAAGGTTCATATATTATTTGGCATTTGCTGGCAACTTGCTTAAAGGTTACATCCTGCTTAGGGCAAAGACAGACTGTGAGCACCTTCAGACAGCCACCAGAGTTCATAAATAAACCATTCAATGGGTGGTGTAACATTATCTCCGTTACTTTGCACAGTTTCTGTGATGTAATGTCATTAAGCTGCACAGAGATGTGTCTTTCAAGGTGAAAACGATCGCACTGCAGGAGGTCATCTGCATCCCAGATGATAAATCCAGATCTCACCTATTGTTTGTGCCCTGTTTCAGGAGGACTCCGATGAATAACCTGCTGGGGAGCGTTGCCGTCGAGGATAAATGATCAAAACATTCCATGTTGCTCTGCCAAGTCCCGTCGTGCCTCGTTTTGGTCCTTTATGGAGTCTGTGCTCAGCGTCGGTGTGTGCGTGTGTGTGTGTGTGTGTTTCCGTCTGTGCCGCCCTGTACGTCTGTACAATATCCGTGTAAATGTTGTGAAGATCGAAAGATGTCGCGTGAACGTGTTGGTGTGTGTCAGTGTGTGCCTTTTAAACGTCAGTCTCGAAGGAGACCTCAGGTGTGTGTCCTCTGTGACCAGCTGTCATTTACAGTGACTCCCTCCCACTGAGAAAGCCAGCTGATCACTGCGTGTGCGCGCGTGTGTGTGTGTGTCTATATATTTGTCAACTGTGTGGCTATGTCAGTAACTCAAACATGGAAATATACTGCAGTCTACAAACACCTAAGTGTCTCTATATAAATGAACACGTTACAGTGATCTGTTTGAGATGGGAGCATAATAATATTCTCTATTTTTGTCTGTATACTGTCACTGTTTTTTGCGGTGGACTATAAAGTGCTGAGCTATTTGTGCTTTTCATATTTTTTAAGTTGTCACTGATATAACAGATATACTATATCATACTGGATGGACTTTTGAAAACCGAGAGCATGTAAGGTACTGATATTCATTTAATGGGAATTAAATGTTGAATAAAACATCTAAAAGTGTGAGGCCCGTGATGTTTTTAGAATTGTGCTTCATTGCTCAAATAAAATACAAAAGGAAAGAAAAAGCTATTGTCTAAAATAAAAGAGTGTAAAAAAACAAAAACAAAAAGGCAAATCACCTTTAGTCACTACTCTAGGAATAATTAGGGCAAAGCTATTTAAAAGTGACAGATGCATCTTTAAAATGAACGCAGGAGATAATGGGCAGCCACTGTAATTTGGCAAGCACCAGTGTAATATGTTCAAATCATATCTGTGTGCCAGCTAAGATCTGGGCTGCGGTGTTCTGCACCAACAGGATGTGGTGAAGTCAGCTCTGACTCGTGCCAACACACAGCACAGTAGTCACGACAGGAAAAAATAAAATCCGTAGCAGGGATTGTGATCTGATTTGAAAGATTCAAGTTGATCTATATCTGTATGTGTGTAGACTAGCTTTAAGTAAGTTGGCTGACCTATAACAATAAAAACATGTTGAGAGCATTTTTAAAATTGTGGTGAACAATGTTATACAAATAACAGTGTATGTTAGAACAATGATCACTGAGAATCTGGTTATTACAAACTGGTTGTTCACAAGCTGGATGTCAAAGCATCTTCACTTTCTCACTGAAAGTGGGGCAAAAAGCAGTCAGTCTCCCCGATGACAGCCACTTCATTAGGAACACTTAATTGGGTGTTCAGCTGCTCATTAACAAAACTATCTAATCAGCAAACTCAGTGGATTTAGGCATGTAGACATGGTCGAGAGGACCTGCTGAAGTTCAAACTGAGCTTCAGAATAGGGACGAAAGGTGATTTGAGTGACTTTGAACACAGCGTGGTAATTGGTGGCAGATATTCAAACAACCACTGGTTACTGAACAGCCAAGGTATGCAGAAGATCATCTCTGAAGGCAAAGCACATCAAACCTTGAAGGAGATTGGCTACAGCAGGAAGACCACACCAGTTGCCACTCTCTCCACTAAGAACAGGAAATTGAAGCTGGAATTCACACAGGTTCGCTACAATTGAACCACAGAAGATTTAAAAAACATTGTCTGGTCTGATGAGTCTTGATTTCAACTGCAACATTCTGATGGTAGGGTCAGAATTTGATGTAGACAACATGAAAGCCTGGATCCATCCTGCCTTGTATAAATATAAATAACTCAAAGTGGCTGGTGAGTCTATGAGTTCTGAAACCATCCTGGTGTGGACACCGTGTTCTCATCAATTATTGGTTCCTGCTTTAAGAGATTTCGGTATCTTCTAAGGATTTTGGTAATCTAAAATAATCTAGGATTAGATGTTGGCATGCAGTTTAAAAAGAACAACCACGCTGGCCTTGAAATTATGCTGTACCCAGCCATCCAGCTGCAGGCTGTAGAGTGTGTGAACAGAAAAAAAGAGACAGACGTGCACTCACAAAGGCATGTCCTTGCAATCAACACTTCCAGCAGTTGGCTTCCTAGGAGAGATAGCACTGCTTCATCAACACTGAGGCCAGCATGTCTTTCAGTCCTGAGGGATTTGGTGGGTATTTATTGTTCACGACACATCAGTCTACAGCTGCAGTAGCCCACTGTTTTATGATGCACTTGATGAAAAGCATGCATCATATTCATGCTAAAGCTGTAGGCTACATGTTCTGGGGGCTGGTCATTTGGACCAAATCGGGTGAGCACTATAAAACAGTAAAAAGAAAAAAAAAAATGCAGGTATTAAATAAGATGCACAGGAGTTTAACTAGCATGTGTGGTTCAAATTTCATGTGGGCCATAAAGGCAAACGTACACGTTTGTACATGCATGTCCGTCTGGTGGGAGGGGCCTAAAAAACCAGGAAGAGTTATCCATTTTTAAATGCTGTTTTGATTTTTATTACCACTGTTTTTTTCTTACACACTAGACACAGTAGCGTTCATATTGCTGTTTCCTCAACACTTTTTTCATGCTGTAGTTGATAATCCTCCATTTTTATTGTTCAACATGACTCATGTATATGACAACATGAGCTCAGCCAGAGTTTCAGTTTTGTCGCATTGTCCACCTTTAACAGTAACCCAGTGGCAAGCGGTGTATTAGCTGCGCTCAAAAGGTTAATGAACATGCCGATAAAAATCAGGAAGCTTACCTGATTCGTGCCTCTGTTTAAGATCATTTTCTCAGGCACATCCAGATGGCTTTTCCAGGGACGCTGCTATTCTAAGACCACTCGCCGGAAGTCCGGCTCCAACCATCATGGTCCTCAAACATTGCAAGAGCAAAGGTCAACTTCTAGCCCAAATTTCTCATGGAGAATCATCGATGGTAGTGAGAGCTGAATCTCCAGCTACCCCTGAGCAGTTTTTAATTAAATCCAAGAGTCCACAGTTTCCAAGCAGAAATCAGCTAGATTGCAATTTTTGATCAAGCCTCATATCTAAATAATAAAGTCTAAAGAAAGCCAAGGCAATCCTCAGAGAATTCAGCTGATCTAGATGCATGATGTTGCTGGTCTGCCTCCAAAAGCAGACTTCCTATCAGCACAAGAGACGGGTCTAGGTACCAACTGTCTTTAATGTTTAAGAGGACAACAGATGACACATGAGCAAGTCTGACTCCTTAAAGGTGCACAAGAGTAAGCACAATGACCTTGCACTCTCAGATCAGCATGTAGTTGACTGGCAGTCATGAGAGCTTGCAAAAACATCAACAGAGAAACAGCTAGAGGGCATGAAAATGACCCAAATGGACAAGGTAAGCAACAGCAGGGTGGGGACAAGCAAGGAGGCCAGAACACTGTTGGACACCATGTTGGCATTAATACACTTCTGGAGATGGTTAGGATTTACTGGGTGAGCATATTTTCAAGAAAAATGCAGAAATTTATCCAAACAAAATATTATGCTGCCTATGACAGCTCCAAAGCTAACGTGAGGCTGATAAAGTCCTGAATGAACTTTTGTATCGACTAAGGCGTGAACAGATCTTGTTATTGTGTTCGTGCCTACATGTAACAGCAGCAACAGTAACATAACTCAAAGAGAAAAATCATTCATCTCCACTAAACACCACACCGAAGCCATTTTAACCAGCACTTCCTGCCTTCCTCTCAATCAAACCATACATGCAACATCTGTGTACCACATCATCTGAATGCCTGTTTCCTGTTCAGATTCTTGTTATTGTGTCAGTTGCCCAGCTGCAGTCTGAACTCAAAGTGTTCAAACTGGTCTGTGATGCGTGACCCGATTTCTAAAATCCACTTACATTGAGACAAACCACCAAGATCATCAAGAACCGCATCATCAAAAGATTCTCAGAATCGCTTAAATCATTTCACTCAGTCTATATTTATAAAGATACATTTGACTGCCTCATGTTTCCATGTTGCAGTGAACAAATAGTTATATTTAATTTCAAATAAACCAAGAAAACACCTCTTGGTTCTAATGAATACTAACTAGAGCAAGTGTCTCAAATAAGTGTTTCCTATTGTTTGGGTTGTTTTTTTTTTAACTTAAACCCTGCATTTGTGACTCCTTTTTTAAAAAATTATGCAAGATAATAAAATGCTTTGTTTTTAATCTTCTATGAATAAATTCCATTTTAAAAAAACAAACTATATAGTAAGGCCAGAATAATTTAAATCCAGTAGGATGACAGTGGCCAACGCTCTAAGTAATAAATTATTACCATAACCCTGCTATTAATAAAGACCACAACAGGATTTCAGTCATTTGAAGACCATACAGCTGTTTCCAGGTGTTTTATATGACAGAACATAAAACATGTAAATGAAGACTGATGCAGCTTGATCCATGTGTTCAGAGTTTATTTGTTTGTTACTGGTTCCTCCCTTACCAAAGCATCGAACTGGAAATTTATTTACATTTTTATCATAGTGGGAGTAACCCTGACCTTCTTTATTGGAAACGTATAGCCACTGTTAACAGGAAATCCAACAGCATAAAAACAAAAATAGTTGATCTTTCCTTTCAGCATAATATTGTGATGGTTTCTGCTTTAAAAGGGAAAATGCAAGCAAAATATTCACTCCTTTGCTCCTTTGTAGACTGACACTTCCAACTATCACATCAGACGCCTACATCGGAATATTTGACAACATGGTGTGCAATCATGACAGAGAACTCTCAATAGTATATTCCTCATATTTCAACCTTATACACATGATCCACAGCTCAACTGGAGAAGTCCATTTGAAAATGATCGGACAATGGGGAGAACTGGTGGAGATTGCACATTTCACTTCTTCTTCCTCTTCAGGGATTTCCACTCTCCCTCCTGGGTGGCCAGACTCCCCATTAGCTCTTTCACTTTTCTCTTTCTCTCTGCATCCCTGAAACACAGAATGTGTAAAAGTTAAACGCTTCTACTAATAGAAGCACGGACATTTCTGAACAGATGCTGGAGTTGTATCCACACCTGTTCATGACCTCGTTGAGCTTCTCTCTGGCCAGGAAGCGTGAGTCCTTCCTAATCTCTCTCAGAGCGCCCTTAAACTCCCTCTTGTATTTATGCTTCAGTCGCTCCTTCTCTCTCTCCTCTCTGGTGCTGCCACGCTTCTTTCCATAGTCCAGCCTGATAATAACCAAAAATGGCACACAAAATATTAAAAAGAGGGGCGACGTCCATCGTAAATCTTTGGCTACCTGAACAATCTGAACTGCTCGATTTAGATGAGCAATTTATTTTGGTGCTTACACTTCAACAATCTTGGGCGTGAGCAGCTTCAGAGGAATAGGCTTTCTCTTGTCAAAAATGAGCGGACTGTGAGTCACAGGCATGCTGCTAATGGCCTCCACAATCTCACTGTTAAGCTCCTGCAATGACAATGACAAACACACTATTACTAAACACAGAAAATTAATCCAATTAAAGGAAAGATTAACAAAAACAAAACAAACAAAAAATAATAATCAGTGCAAATCTGTAACTAACCTGTAATGGCTCTGGTAATGTTTGGGTGGAAAGATGCTTTGAAAGAAGCGTTCTGATTGGCTGAAAGATGTGCGTGAAGGAGGGGAGGTCTTTGTAGAGCAAGCAGCACCTCTTCGCCAGGTCAAGGCAAGTAGACAAACACTTTAACCTGCGAAAAAACACAATTATGGACATTTCAGTTTGATTATGTTTCTAATGTTAATTAGCTTCTATGCACCTCGGTCCTCCATTATAGCCTCTATACACCTGAGGTCCCGAAGCTCGGTCCTCACTTCACACGTATGACTTCCTTTCTGCAATCTCAGCCCAGTCTACTTCTGGGGCCCGTTTTAAAAGTTGCTTACAAACACTGCTGCACATGCAGATTGCAACATTAGATTTTACAAGTAACTGTTGCCAGCTGTCTATAAATGTTACTCAGAATTACAAAAGCCAAGGCTCACAATCAGAAGGATGAAACAGTTAGTGTTTCACAGCTATTTTACGTATTAATTGAAATAATGACATGTGGATCTACATTAAAAGTCAGTGATCAATCAAAATCATTCTCTGAGAACTATAAATGTCTATGGATAATTTAACAGCTATCCAGATCAGTCTGCAGGAGCACAGCATTGCATTACTGTTAGGTATATCATTTGTGGGACAAAGACACAATTATTTGTAATCATATGACCATTCTGAATCAATCAAGAATGTTGAAGTGCATACTTTCGATAACCCAAGAGCTTTTACAAAAATGTTGCATTAACTGTTTAGGAATCACAGCCATGTAGAGCCATACATATGCCCCCTGTTTTAGATCCTCAAATGTAACTTGACAACTGACAGGCAAGCACTTTCTTGGCCTGCTCCCTTGTTTTTTTCATAACCAATGAGGCAGGGATAATATCTGCAGCTAATTCAAAGTGTTGAATTTGTATTTTACAGCTTTCCATAGTCATTTTAAGCATGAGGTCCAAAGCATGTTAGTATAAGTCAGTGGTTCCCAAAGTGGGGCGCGGTATGAATAAAAAAAAAAAAAATGCTTTAACACTGCTAACATGATGGACAGGTTTTTCACGGGGCTCCCACACAAACGCAAAGCAGAAGATGAAGCATCGCAAATATGCTTCCAAACCAACTTCCTTCCAAAGGCAAAGACAAGAAAATATGATGAAGCATATCTTGCCTTTGGCTTCACCTGCTCAACGGTGGTGCCAAGGTAGGTATCCCTGACAGAACAGAGGGAGTGAGCGTGTTACAGAACATTTTCTAGTAAAAACAAAGGGGGGCCTAGCAAAAGAAGTCTGGGAACCACTGCCCTAAATTAACAGTACTGACAATTACCAAATTGAATACCGAATTAAATGCCTTGTTTTTTCTTTCTTGTTAGCTTGCGCAACACCTCTTTATTATAACAGGTGGTATCATAAATTCATTAAGCATCATACCTAATGCAGAAAAAATAAGAAGAACAGTGTGGTAGATGACTGATTTGATACTAAGCAAACTATTGGACACATTAAAATATTTTATCAGTCACTGGACTTTCTCACATATGTCGTCATGTTTGTTTCATTTGTAGACAGAGGTGTCATGAAGAATAAAGAATAATTGATTTATTGCTATAAATCACTGAAATTTGATATAACGAGCTATAAAACTTGTGTTACATTCTTTAGACAGCCTGAACACAGGCACGTCATATTAATGCGGTTTCATTCAACAGCGATGTATTAAGCAATCCACAAGAACATGCGGCTTGTAATCTTGCTATCCCAGTGACAAAATCAATAGACAAAATGCTGATAAAGAGCAGATAGTAACACTTTTTAGTCAAATAACATGTGACCATCCTATTGGTAATAGATTGGTAATAGGTTTCCTTTAAAATCCACTTCAGTACACTTTTGTTTCTTTTATAATACACTATGCAATTTGATTTGTGATTTAAAATCCTCTATTTCCTCAGTTTACAGCTGAAAACAGTATTATCAGGAAAGGAAGGCACTGTTGGTGTACAGTGTTTAGTAAGGCATAAAGAAGATAAAGACACATCAAAACCTTGGTATGCCTGTGCACTGTTGCCCTGCTGCATTCACTGGTCACATAATGATTGGTGTCTATGCCCATCTTTTTTATATTTCCTTTCTTGTCTTCTCTGTGTGAGAGTGCACATGGAGATCCAATCCAGATTGCTACTGATGAAATAAAACCACAGAACTTCGCTGTAAAGTTTTTTTCAGGCCTCATTAAGGGCAGAGTGACTCAGATCTAATGAAGAATACATAGAAAGAAAAACTGATGTGTACCACTTTAAAGGCTGTTGCACAAAATGAATTCATATTATGCAGTGCCACCTACTGTAATATGTATGCAATAGCCTTTTAAACCCATTGACCCTCACAAGAGAAGAACCACGGATATTTAAATCCAGCGATCACTCGGATGACAAAAGCTGCATTCAATTAAAAAAATCACATTGCAGGCTGAGTACTGCATACACGGAGAGCAGTGCGTTTCCAAAGGCACGACTCCCTTTGATTTGTTGAAATGTCATTACCATATCTTTCCTTTTTTTTTTCTGTCTGCAGGAGTTCTTGCTCTCAAGTTGGAATAAAACTGTGAACATCGGGAAGATGAGCGCATCAAATATTTAAGCGTATTTGGGTGAGATAATGATATCTCAAAGTTTTTAGACAGCCATGAAGAAAACAAACAAACGGATGCTGTGAAATAACTCTTCGGCAACTTCAGCAACTTTAAAACTCACACACAACTGCTTTACCCTTTATCCTGTTTGTCTGCTGTTGTTTGTTTCCCCCTTTTCTTTTCTAGGATACCATTTAATTTCTTTGCATAATAAACATTTCGGGCTTTACCCTTAAGTCTGATTTCAGAAACATATTTTCTTTCACTCATATTTTCTTTTTCCTTCGATGACACATCCATCTGTGCAATGGCTCAGAGGCTCTTACTCTCACTGCATTTGCCTGGACATCATCCATGCTTTGAGTCATCGGACACTTGGCAGACTGTGGAGGAGTGATGACAGTTTGGTAGTTAGTCACTGCTTAGGTGTTGGTACACGCTTTAGTATAAAAAGTAGGTGCAGCCACAAAAGGTGGGAAAAAAAGGTGTATTTATCTCAGTGCAGGTTCCTTTTGTTTGTTTTGTTTCTGTCAAAAGCTCCTACCTGCATCCCACAATGCCTTATTGAGATCACCATGAATGGGATCACTGCTGATGTTAGAATTGAACTCTTAATAGTTGTTGACCTTAACATTAGTATAAGATGTGCTAGCTGGCCACTTTATTTTAGCGGGTAGTACTGGGTTGAACTGCTTTTGATTTTAGGGTGAGGAAAGATGGAGCCATGGGTTCATATTATTTTATTTACTCCACTTTCTGACCCTACCACCCAAATATCACAGTAGAAATCGAGGCTCATCGGACTAGGTGATGTTTTTCCCACTTCGACATGTTGTGCGTTCAGAGATGCTCTTCTGCATAGCTTGGTTGTAAAAACAAACAAAGGTTATTTGAGTGACTGTTGCCTTCCTATCAGCTTGAAGCAGTGTATCTATTCTCCTCTGTCATTAACAAGCCATTTTCGCTCAGCGAACTGCCACTTGCTGGATATTTCCTCTTTTTCAGGCCATTCTCCATAAACCCTGAAGATGGCTGTGTGGCAAAACCTTAATAGATTAGCAGTTAATGAAATACACAGACCAGCTGAAAGCTGATTTCATTGCTGCCAGCTTTCACATCCATGTGATTAACTGATCTGATATTTGAAGTAATGAGCAAATGAAGAGGTGCACCTAGAAAAGCGACATGTAAGTTTATGTTTTTCATCATTTTGCCATATTTTATTTCCTCAAAACACACTTAACTGCACGTTCACAGCACAAGTTTTGACACTTAAAATTTTTTGTTCGTCAGACTTTTCTATTTAAAACCCCCCACCATTTTGCGCAATTTTATAAAAGTAAATCATAAAGTAAATCATTTTCTGCATATTTCTTATGATTACTTGCTAACACTCAACACGTACAGCCAACAGAGCAGCTACAGTGAAAAATTTTCTATGTGAATCAGGTACCCCTAAATACATATTACAATTACAATTCTTGTGCTTAAATTTGTGATAAAGACGATCAGAGTAATAACAATGGAAATTTTAGAGGAAAATGGATTTTGTAAATACTGAGTGAAGAATACTGGAAAAAACAAACGCATTTTTACAGTATAATTCAAGAGTAAATCAGAAAAACATGAGTAAGATATTTCAGCTGTCTACACACTCTCACTTTCTACTACCACTTCTCTTTTGCTTAATCTTTTACTACACAGTAAATACAGAGGCATTAACCCAATTTCCCACCAAAGACGGTTTATTTTATATATATATTTTTTTATTTGCCTGTGTGTTTTTACTTTCAATACACGTAATGAGTCATACAGGATACGGCGGTCGGTTTTGATGAATTTCAGCCATTACATGATTTACAGTTTTTAGGGAGTGACCTATACGTCTATGACTAAGGTAATTATGCTGGTGGGGTGAGATTAACCCTTACTTTACGCAACACCTCTTTAAATTCCATTTGTTTGTTTTTTTCTTTACTTCCACCCAACAACCCAGCAATAGTTTCAGTCATTCTGGTTTCACTGGTGAAAATCTCTCGCACTCATTCTGTGATTCTCATGGCTTGACCCACTTAATTCCCTGAGATACCCCTGATGTTTCCCACCTGGACACCCTCACAGTCTCACAGTGAAAGCTGCTGGCTTTGCATACCGCAAGTGTGGGATTCGTGGGGTGTTATGGCTCTGTCCCACTTTGCCTTCAGGGGTCAAATACAAGTCAGGCATTTAATGATGTCAAACCCTCCTTTTAACGCAGCATAACAGCAGCCTTCCTCCAAAGAACCATCACTAGATGGCACTACTGACACTAAAATAGCAAAGACATGTCACATGAGTGTAACAATGTTCATGACACTTGTATATTTAGTGCTGCTTTTAATTAAACTCAGTGTGAGAAGATATACATTTTGTAATCTGTCACACACAAACTTCAAATTTAATCACACAGCTGACCATCTTAAATAACTAATCTATAAATACAAAACAATACTTATTTGTAGAGTTCTATTCCCACCTTGGTTTACATATTCCAGCTGTGTACCATGCCTCTTTTATACAGCTGAACATAAAAATCTTAATCCTCCTCTCTCCTCTGTCTTTCTCGTGCATCTTAGGAAGTGAGACATCCTTCATCATGGTGTACTGAGATTGATATCTGGGTCACAGGCAGGAGGAAGGAGAACAGAGATGATGAGGAGGCACAAAACAGAGAATTGAGAAAAGTGCACAAATTGCAGCCGAGCCCCTCTAAACCTGTGTGGACTAAACAGAGCTTGTTCTTGCAAATGCAATATGGCATTCGCTTCCAAGGCAGCACTGGAGATATTAGAGCAATGGTGGTGTAATAAGCATGTAATATTTCTTCTGGGAGATCTTAGAGGAGATGAGTGAACTGTGCAGCTGTGATGCAGAGCTGCTTTCCGCAATCATCCCAAGATTGTTAGCAGTCTGGTTAGGAGGTGTGATTATTTAGCCCTCATATTGCATTGTTAGGGAAAAGCCTGTGGCCCAGTGTAAACACTGAAGGAAGCAAAATATAATTTAAGTAGACATTATGTGATGATACAAAAGATATAAAGACCTGAAAATGGCCAGAAGATTGACAGGGGTGAAGCAACTTATGAACAGATAAATCTCTTGCCTATATATCGCCAAAATCCAATAGGTATGGTCTAATAAAATACTGAAAATCAAACCTCAGTTAAAATAATAACATATAAAGCATAGAAAAACAAACACATTATGACCAAATTCCTCATACAGAGACATTCAAACTGGTATCACTGGTAGGATAAATCCGATCATTTCAGCTGCTCTTTCGGTTACACAAAACATCGAATTCTCTAAACGATACTGCTTACATAACGAGCCATGCAGCGTAGCACGAAACTTTGAACACAGACAGGAAACTCCTGATGATGAGAAATACGAGCGATTGGAATTTTTGATAAAGCTTTGCCAAAAATTATGTTGTTTTCTTTCTACTCAGCAACAACCATCTTAGAGTACAACGATAAGACTATCAGCAGATCTCATCAGATGTATGGAACATGATGGTACCAATTTGATGCATCTGTTAAAATCCAAACAATACAAAAAAAGGAGTCAGTCTCTCTGACTCATTCGAACATCAACCTGGGTAAAAAATGGATGGCTGGAGATCGTATTTAGTAACAGCTCTGATTCACGCTCGATTTTAGTCTAATGTGGTCTGTCACTGAACATATGCACTGTTCGTATTTTACTGTTATATTGCTTTTTACGCTGCATTAAATTGCACAAATGAAATGAAAACGTTTTTTTTGCTGTACTCCAATAGCACAAGATAAAAAAAGGGTTGGTGGAGACCAAAACAGAGCGGAAAGAAGCATCCAGTTCGTCTATTAACTCCTCAGACCTGATGTTGTAATAGCAGCTGCACACTGTGGATGCAGCTTGCTACCTAATTATTGCTTCTTATTCTTCTTTTCCCAATTTTAGCTGAAGCGATTCTTGCAAATGCTGTGGTGGACTATCAGTTAGATAGTCAGTGCTGCCGGATTATAATATATTATGAGTATTATTAACATATTAGTAGATATTAGTATTATTCTAATGTAGTACACTCATTAACACAAAAAAATTTCAGAAATATATATATATGGGAAACATTTACATAGCTATATGTTTTCCCGATTATCTGTTTCTCTCGAGAGCTGGTGGAGTCCAAAATATGAGCTATAAGGATGCATAGAAATGAACAGTTTTCTGTTCAGTTGTTTAGGTTTGGGCTGAAATTGAAAGGAGAAAAACGCAGCTCTTCTTCCAATATGTCTTGGGTAAACAAAGTTGTTCACTAAAAGACAGCCTGTGTTAGAGCTCAAGAGGCTCCAGCACAATCTGGACGTGTACTGACTAATAATCCATGTGTATTAGCTGTTCGCATGGCTGATAAGAGGACACCGCAGACTGTCGTGAGTCATGATGAGAATTTACTCACACTCTGTGACTGTCAAGTATGTTTTTCTTTCTCAATCCATAATGATAAGTTCAAAGGGATGTTGTGGAGTTTCAGAGAAAAGGGGACCAGCTTGATGGATGGTTAACTGTACAGTATATACAGCTGGAAACCCACTGCTGTTTTTTTTTTTTTGTATCCAAGCACCGTGGATCAAGAAGACAACCTCAAAGACCTAATTAGTAAAGGATGTGCTCTTCAAAACATTTCCATTAGAGATGGGAGGAGGACAACTAAGAAGAGGGCAGTGCAAGGGAAATCTCCAGTTTAAGTTCAAGTTGCTGCTCATTTACAAAGTTTAGCATGAGAGAAAAGTCACATGAGGTCCATTAAGTACTATGGCAACCTGTTTCAGGCTTGTTTACTTTAGCTTTTGATTTTTTTATTTTGCTGTAAAATCGACAAGACAGTTGATTATAGTTACAGTTATGGTAGAAACCATATTAAACCTTTCTAGACAAATAAGCACACGTTTTCCTTTGTAGTCCTAAAGGAAGGCCCATGTGGTTCTGTGCCATGGATCTGTAGTTTCCAATACAAATCTCTGGCAGGGAAAGAGGCATTTTCACTTTGGCCTGCTGCTATACAGCCTCAGTCACAGTTTCATAACAGCACGCTTCACTTGTTTTCTCAACATTTCCCAACAACAGTGAAACTAAGACCTAAGCTGAGACATATCTGATTCACAATCTGTCTTATTTAAATCCATTACAAACACTGCAGGAACAGTTTTTTTGACCAAAATCATAGTGATGTAATTTATAATGTTACTTGTTGGATATCTCTGAGTTCTGTATAGAAAATGTAGCCATAAAACTTCTTTAGGTTGTCATAAAACATCTGCAGATGGCTCCAGAGCACACACATTCACATTAAAAGATGAGGTGCAGCCAGTGACACCCCGTTCATGATATCATGTGAAGAGTGTGTGTGTGGATAAGCATGTGTATATGTGAGCTAGTGTTGCTGTTGGAGGTGATCCAGGCTTGCAGATGGCCCTGGTTTGTGTTTGCACTGAACGGCTGCAAGCCTCTCGCCTCCCTAGTGACCATGACGAACCATGTGCGCGCAACACACAGGACCACTGTACAATGACTTTTTCAAGGGTTGGGGTCTGACACTGCTGCTCTGACTCTGTAATCTGTTCTGTTAGTGACGGTGTTATGTTTTCCCGAGACTGGAGGAATGTTGTGCAGGGAAACTGGTTAAAAGGTTTATTACAAAAAAGCAAGAGGCACACACAAACACAGACAGAGACGCCGAGGAGAGAAAGACGGACTTTGAACAAGTTTGAGCTAAAATGCTTCTTGTTAACTAAAAGTAAGGAAGCTGGAAAAACAGCAACCAAAAGGAATATAAGTATAAGTAACAAGGAAAAGCTGAATGAGTTGTTGAAATAGCTAAAAGTTGAAAATTAGCCAACAGTTTGGATAAATACAGGAAATTGTTAGCTAACTCTACAGATATGCAATTAGAGTACCTACCTTACATTATTTATTAGATTTTCCTTGATGAAAGTTGCCAATTATTTGGCTAAAAGTGTAATTAAACAACTGAAATTGCTCACGAAACCTACAGAAACACAATAAATAGAGCTGCTAACTGAACTTATTTATTAAAACTACCTTCAGCTGCTCCCAGGGGTCGCCAAAGCGGTGAGCTCTAAATGTTTGATTTAGCAGACTTTTATGCCGGATGTCCTTCCTGATTTTTGTTTCCTCCCAGGACCAAACAGGTGAACTTTTGCTCTAAAAGTATGGATAAACAGCTGAAATTGTTAGCTAAAACCTATAGAGACACACTTTAAATAGAGCCATTAGCTAAAAATGGATTTATTAAAAGTTGTCAGTTATTTGGCTAAAAGTATGGAGTACATTAGCAGTGTTGGTCAAGTTACTTGAAAACAGTAATTAGTTACTGATTACTTCTCCAAGAAAGTAATCCCATTACTTTACTGATTACTTATTTTCGAAAGTAATTAGTTCCTTAGTTACCTTTTAAAAACATGATACACAACCTGAATACGTTATAAAGCAATAGACGTTTCAGCCCAATTCTATTTTTTCTGCATATTTCATCATATAAAATTGAATCAAATGAAAAAGTCTCTTTTTAAAACTTGTTTTATTACTTTTAATCTTTTAATTTTATGCACATTGCATCAAGCAAAAATTAAATTATATCAACATTCTGTGACTGGAAGAAATTTGTTTAACATTTAAACCTATTTTCGGCATATTCCAGCATATAAAATAAAATATTTTTGTGTTTACACTCACTCTTTCAAATAGATGCAAGTAAAACAGAACAAAAAATAAATAAAATCAAAGATTCAGCCGCACAAAGTCCTGTCGCTCTTAAATCTATTTTCACCTGTTTAGCAGGAGTGGGGCCGTCGGAGGTTTGCCCGGTGCCGCAGTGATCATGTCAGTGGGGGGATCCGGGGGGTTTCTCTGTGAATTGCACATTCCCGTGGCAGCGTGCTAGGTGCTTGCTCAGATTTGAAGTTTAATTTTTCGTTGTAGAAAGAAGTTTTCTTCCCACACAGAGTGTACAGCGGACGCTAATGTTTTTGTCACTTTTTTGTCAAACTCAAAGTCATGTCAGTACTTCCAAGCTTGAAACGCTGCATGGTCGTACTCTCTCCCGCACTCCATATTATCCATTGTTGATCTACACACGTCTGTTGCTGCCACGGACATGAGACACTCTCACAAACAAAATCAGGGTTTAGTAACGCAGTAACCGAGCGTGCTTACGGGAAAGTAACAGTAGTCTAATTGCTTTTTTTGCAATAGTAATCCCTTACTTTACTCGTTACTTGAAAAAAGTAATCAGATTACAGTAACGTGCCCATCTCTGTACATTAGTAGTACATTACAACTGTTCACTAAGAGTTGTCAAACTGAGTAGGGGCTAAATGTAATGTTATGGATTAACTAATAAGCAAAGTTATTTAACTGAAACTAAACAAAATAGCTAATTAGCAATAAGTTAGAAATACCAAGCTAAAAAGATGTTCAGATCCAGTTTAAAATAAGGTGAACTCATTTGAACTTGAAACGTTTTGAGGTGTCTGACAGGATACGTCAAATAAAGAAGGCTATTATTTATAACGTGGGCACATTCTGTCTAGGCACAAACATACCAGATCGCAATGTTTTGTATTTGAGAAAGACCTCACAATCACATCAGTTGTGACGTCTGTTGGGTATGTCCTTAGGTAGACTGTTCTTTTTCCATTTGTACTTTGAATGGAAGGTAACAGGTACAGTAAGCGTACCTGCTTTCACCTGCACACACTCCCTGGCTGGCAGCCACTACTATAGCAACAATGACAACAACACAGCAGGAAAGCCTTTTGGACTTCCTGGGAGATCCTCTGGTATGCACACGCTCAATGTTTGTCGACTCAGGAATGTTGCCTGGGCGACTAGAGGCCATGAAGAGGGAAACCCCTTATCTGCTGATGTTGACATTTGACCCATGTCACAATTCAAAAGTCAGTTGAACACAGATGGAAAAAAGAAGACATACAAACGCACACCTTTAAGGTTGGTCTATATACAGTATGTGTGTCACCATGGAGATACTGTTGGGTGGAGCATATGCTCCAGAGGGCATGAAGGGTTGCAAAACGAAGACAGAGAAAAGAGAAAGAGGGCGTCCCTTGGCTTTGAGTCAAAATGGTACACTTACACCTTCAAGCAGGAAGTCCAAAGTGGTAGATCCATGAATGAGCTGCAGACCATAAGCTTGCTGATGTTTGTAAAGGGAGGGAGGGCTGGCTTTTTAAAACCTCACTCGATGTGATTGCAACATCGTTTTCTGTGTTTTGTAAGTGTTGTTTTGTGCTTTGTGGCTTTAATAATGATGGCAGATCTGGCTTGTTTTAAAATGGGAGTTTGGTACATGATGCTGAGAAATGAATTTCAGCCACTGCGGAGGTCTCACCTATCCTGGCTTTGTTTATTCTTGCTTTTACAATCTTAAAGTGATCGCACATTGAGCTTTGAGTGAGCGATCCAGCATGGCAATATTTAGCAACCTTCTCGTCTGATACAGCAAAATGGCACAAAGAAATATTAACATGGCTGTATAGCAACATTTACTCTTCATGGACCATCTAGGTTGGCTGTTATCCTGTTAAAGATTCCATATATAAAAGGCCCATAGGCTGAGCCATGAATGCTGTATTCCCATCATATTTCAGGGCCAACACAAGATGGAAAAGCAACATGCCTGAAATCAAAATACATGAAATGCCTTTACTGACACAGCTCTGATGATCTGATTTCAGTTAGTACATTTAAAAATTTAAACTGATAGTCTCTGTGTCCTCAGTTGACCATCTTTACACATGGATCACACATTGGAATGTTTTTATTCCCCTATCAACTTAGGGAAACAATCCTGATCAGCTGGGGCGATTTCTCAAAAGTGAACATGTTCGTTTTTGATTTTTTTGCATCTACAGCAGCTCAAAGAGCACTGCTGCGCCTGAGCTTTAGGACTCTGATTCCCACACAAAATGTAACTTTTTAATTGTATTTGCCGTTCTTGTATATCATCAGAAAACCTATCATGCATGTCAAGTCATGTTGGGATAATCAGTAAAAAAAAAGAAGTTTGGTACAACGACTTAAAAACTGGGAAAATTCATGTAAACACCCCCTCGAGTCGGTAAAAACAACTCTGAAAGTTGGAGGAAATTGTGGCGCATGCTTTGCCAAATGGTTGACATCACTCGCAAAACATAGCGGATGAATGTAAACATTGCAGGAATCTTTTGATTAATTGCGCAATTTCTTGTAATGCGTAATTTTTTTCTAATATTTGATTTATTACATGGTACTAAGGAGCAACTATGGGTTGCTGTCCACATGGAATGAGAGAGTTTAGACAGAAAAGTTGTTTATTAGCAGTGAGAATTGACACGAGGGACCATCCTAGGAGCTTGAGAATGCATGATTGATATCTTCCTCAACTGCAATCTCTACGTTTCAGCCCAAAGAAAGCCAGAAAGAATGAGGAGTAGGTTTTTAAAAACAAAACAACACAAAAAACTCAACACTCTGTTCTCCATGGGGCTATGAAATAATAAAAATAAGGAAATGTAATGCTTGTGTTTCTCTCTGTAACATCATCTTACCTTCTCCTATGAAGCATTAGATAGGCATCCTACACCACTATGAGCTCATAGAAGGCTAGCATTAATAATTTAATCCTCGGTTCTCAAATTTAATCAAACGTTATATCAACTTACATCAGTCATTAGCGCTAGAATAAGCAGACAGTAAAGGGGAAGGAAAGCATTTGTGCTCGCTGTTTAGCTGCAACTGCTGTGTTCTATTTTCACTATCAAATTCCTGCTTGATCAGACAAAAGGCTTGTCTCGTGTTACCTGTGATGTTACATTATAAGACTCAACATTTTGCTGCAGGCTCGTCTTTTGTGCAATGTTTTGCCCTCCTTTTACTGTGCAAAACCCCCAAACCCTGCAGAGCACAAGCCCAAACCAGAAAGAGCAACGGGTTAGCACATCTGCCAGGGTGAGACTTTATCCGGTGTTTGTATGACTCATCTAAGTCTTTACGAACATTTTATGGGTTTGTTGCTGACGTGAACTTTGATTTGTATGCAGCAGTTGTCTTTGCTGATTCATTTTGCCTTTTTCCCTTATTTTTGAAACATGTGCATTGATGTTTTCTTTACAGCCTCCCTGAAGGGCTGTGTAAACATTTACTCGAGTCATTAGCAGTGATAAATCTAAGCTAAGCTAAAGCATTGATCAATATTACACCATGTCTTCCTATGGAGCCCTCAGGAAGATACCCTGTTGGACAGCCAAATACATCAAGTGACCTTTCCTTTGATAAACAACATTTAAGGTTGCCGAGGCACTTAATCAATTTGGATAATGTTAATATATGCGCTGAAATATTGATAGGGATGATCTACCTCCTGTGAGGAGAAGCTCGTTAAAAAACATAATCCCCTGGGCATCCAGCCAGCAGAAAAAGATCAGATGGGGGTGTTTGTGCTGCGGTTGACCTGCTGAATTAAAGATCAACAAAAATTTAATTCGGCCTTAAATGAGCATCAATGATTTATACCCAGGCCCTATGTTTAAAAACAAGCGTTTGTTAAATATATTTACTTTTTAATGAACACCGTCGTCCCTCAGCGGTGAGGGAATTCAGCAGTTATTGCTTAGAATGTTGAGCACGTTCTGCCACACTTCATTTGTAGTAAACAAGACGACTTATATCACACGGTGAATTTAAACAGCCTTTCCAGATCTGCTGAAATCAGGGATTTCTGGTGCGGGTTCAGTGGAGGGGAAATGTCGTGAAAAGTAAGATGTGCTGCCGTTGTGATTTACATTGCAATTCAGTAAAAGGGAGCTTTGTGTAAACCCGTTTGTCTTGTTCCTCAAAGCAGCAGATGGACAAAGAAACCTGGGAACATGAGAATCCACACCCTTGCATGCGGGCCTTTGTATGAATAAAGACAAAGTAACCCATTCACAATCTCGCATACGCATAAGCTCAGATGCGGGAGGTGAAATATTTCCATGATGACAGTGAGGGAATCCTGTGACACAACTCTGACGACAAGCATTTGATTGGACTGTGTGTGAAACGGGCTGCGCTGATTCAAGCTGAGGAAGTCCAGTCGTGACTCCTCCTGCTTTGCATCACTGCGTGTATACCTGGTGGCCTTCTCATGCGAGGGAAGCAAGAAAGTGTAGTGTGAGTCCCAAAATGTCCTTTAAGAGATCTGAGTAATTTAGTGATGAACTTAAAAGACAGAAATGTGATTCAAAATACTGGATCCTACACTTCCCAGAATGCAGCTTGATAGACTATTCCTTAATCCCTCCCTATCTGACTCAAGAGAAGACATGTTTTCTTAGGCTTAGTTTTACTCCTCGTTATATATCTTTCTGGTGTAAAATGAAGTTATTCCCCTTGAATACAGATTGATCTGAACTTCAGTTTCAAGCACCTTGATCCATCGTTGCCACTTATATAACCCCCACTCTCCCTTTCTATCTGTACTTCTAGTCTTAAGGACCAGTTTAGCATTGTAGTGGATGCTCTGCTGACCTTGGGGTCAAACACGACTGACAATTACAGCCTCTACTGTGTTTCCTGCACTTCAGTACGACATCGTGCCCCCGGCCCTGTCCTTTCAATCCCAGCTCCACAGCCGTCGTCTGCCCTCTTAATCAAAGCAATAAGATTTAGAGAGGAGGTAAACACTCTGGTTTTATGATTGGGCCCCTTCTTACTACGTGGCCTGTATAATTGAAAAGCCCTCTGTGACTATTTTAAGACACTAGTGGGAACAGACTTCCATGTGTGTGCTATGGCTGGGAATGGGGCTCTTGCATTTTCTCTTGCATTCGCTGATTGCTAAACAAGTACAAGTATTTGGCCCACTCTCATTCTCTATGATTACCATATTGTGCTGAATGCTCAAAATTATTATCTGCTGTGTCACAAATGCTGTCATCTTTCACCCAGCGGCTGTTACAATGGGAACTTTCATAATAAAGAGAGGACAAGAAGCTGTACTGTCACTGCTGGATGAGTGTTTTCTAGCAGGTTTTACTCGCACCATCTGTTCCTCGCACCGCTCTGCAATCCCCCGACCACCAACATCCCGCAAACCAAAATTAACACCGTTTCACTGCGAGTATAAAGTTTAAACAAACAGAAATATCAGCAGTCAGCGTCTTCGCTCTGCCCTCGAGATAATGGCCTCTTTGTTCAGCTGAAAAATATAAACTCTTATTTTGGATCGTGCTCGCATGTGTCAACCGTGTGCGTCACAATGATAAATGTTTCATACGTAAAATTAGAGCTAAGTTAGAACCTCTGTAAAGAAAACAAATTACAAGCTTGTTTTCAAGTCCAGCACACCTAATGAAATTCAGGGGTCTCCTTAGTCAGAAATGGAGTATAATATTTATAATTATTTTTTCACGAGACAATATTCCCTTAAAAATAAAACTTGTTGTGATTTAATTAACTTTGAACGAGCCCTTCCTATAGATATGTTGTACAGTAACCCAGAAGAGACAAAACAAACTTTTTAGTGCCTACCTTTGGAAGGCTTGCAAGGTGAACTGCCTTGGTTGCAGTCAAAAGCACATGGAGGTGCCACTAAATCCTACATCATGTACCTTTAAACACTGACGAGTAAACAGTCCAAGCCTCTTGGAGTATTTAAAACAAAAGAGCAAGTGAAGAGCAAGAACGAACATACAAAACTCATTACAGTGCCAAAAATTTCAAACAATAATGGGCTTATAGTTCACATAAAGGACGTGTCCTACAGAAATTAGACTGGATAATACTGGAGGGGGACTCACTTTCCAGACTCAAGAGCTGAAGTGCAGAAGAGTTGAGATTACCAAATCCCTAAAACATTACTGGTCATGCTAATATCTCTATGCTACCTAGTGCTAACGAAATGGGAACGACACCTTTATGATTGGTGCATTGAACAGATTACATTTTTTACTTAATGATGGTTCTGAGTGCGCCCCAGGGTGGCTGTGGCTACAATGTAGCTTGCCATCACCAGTGTGTGAATGTGTGCGTGAATGGGTGGATGACTGAATGTGTAAAGCGCTTTGGGGTCCTTAAGGACTAAGTAAAGCGCTATACAAAATGCAGGCCATTTACCATTTTTTACCATTTCTGATGGCTCAGGATTGTACTGAATTTCTTTCCACATTTGGCAACTGATTTCAAGTAGTTGCAGCAACCAACTGGTCTTCCAGAGGTTGACTTGTGTCATTGCACAGCTGTCCTGGTGGGAGATAACCCGTCTCCAAACAATTTAAGTCTGACTTGGACCGACTGCAGTCACTTTCAGACAGATTGGTGAAGGGATGCAGTTGCAATTGCAATCTAATTTAGAAACACAGGCTGCTAATATGTTGCAGAGTCGGTCTCCACCGACGAGCACAACATTTCTGTGGAGAGAGGACTTAAACAGGCACTGGAATCATCCATGAGATATGATTTGGGGTACAAAATCTCACTGAAAAAAACGACTTAAAAATGGAAGTGGAATCAGGAATATGTCATGGAATGGGTGAAAAACTGACCACAGTCATTAGCATTCATCTGCACTAAATCTGGAATAACTGCATGACATACCAACATGGTTACTGTAAAATCCCTCAAAGTCCCATAATGTGAATAAAGATGAAGTTATGAGACTTTAGCTGTATGGCATTTGTACCATTGGCTCATAAATTACAAAAACTGAGAACGAAAGCAATCTATGCCTTGACTCCAAATTGCATTATCATATGAAAAAAAACCTCCACAGGGTTTGTGATTTAAAGATATTTATATATAGAAATATTGCCTCGTAAAGGCATTTAAATAAGATGAAGGCATGGTGCCCCAACTCCAACAAATAGTTATGTTACCACATGAAAGACAGACTGTGCTCTACTTCTATTTAGCATTATAGTCTAACACGCATTAAGTTGTTCTCTGTGGTATTCCTTCAGACAGGCATTCTGTTTATCAGTGTTTCATTATATAGAGATCATCCTTAATAAATGAGAAAGACACTGGGAAGAAGTGAAACTTGAACTGGTTAAGAGTACCAAACCTGAAAGAGACAAGCTGTTCTATTATCAAGTGCGTTATTATATTACCAGTTGCATGTCAGTGCTGCTTACTTTGTGGCACACTAATACTCCACTGTAATAACCGAGTGCACAGATTTCCTTTCAAACTTTCACAAAAGATGAATTCCCATGGCGATGTAGCTCTAGGTTTTAGTCACACCAACGATTCTGACAGTGTGACTACTTTCTTGACAAAATCTGTTTAAGCAGAAAAATGCCACTTGTCGTGTTTTTGCATTTTGCATGTTTTGCTGTGTGTATCTTTGGATTAGAGCTGAGTTCTGACTTTTGAATAGCACCCTGTTCAATGGACAATCTGACTGGAAAAGTCAGATTTTCCTGTAATTCCTAATTTATCTGACTTAATAATACATAAGTACTTGTAATTCAAAGCTGAATATAACAGTAGCAGTGCAGTTCATAATGCACAGCTACCTTTGCAGTCATACTATCTGATATTTGATAGTCTATCATACTCGGAAGTCATAAACATAAAAAAAATCTTTACCACCATCACAAAGTATATAATATGTGGTAAATATGGCATTCATCATAGGGATAAAGCCAAAGATATAGATGAGGGAAACTGCCTGTTGTGTTGAAAATCATTTGTTACTACAATTAGTTTTAGTCATCCACAGCTGAACTGTATCTGTTTCTTTGCACTGACTTATGCTGTATGACAAGACATATAATGTCTTGTCATGTTATATTTCTGCCTGAGCTGTAGAGGTGCTAGTGTATCCTATTTGTGGTCTCCATGCTAAACTCGATTAAACACATTTTTGCTCCCAGCACCGACCTACGGAGATGATAAATGAGGCCAACAACACATAACTGGCATAAACTGCAGTTCCACCAGGTGCCACTTTAGGCTGGCTCCAAGAGGGAGACAGTCCCCACAGGCTGCCATGTTAAAACAAAGTCCTGTCTCAAAACAACTCCACATTTGCAACTGAGTTGGTGTGGGCTGTGTCAGGCAGCTGGAGGAGTGAATGAAGACCTCTTCACTGTGCATGTGCTATTGTAGGCTTTTGGATAATTACCTAACTAATATTACATCTTTCTATGTAGTACAGACCATCCCAGAAGTTTGTGCTTAAGGTTTGGTGTGTATAGAAATTGTATTTTAATAGCACCACTTAGCTGTGTCTGCATTGCACCTGGGCAATTTATGAACACATGCGCTAACCAAGTTTGCTAGCATTAGCTGATAGATTATCCCTCTAACCTTTCATCCATGTAAGATAACTTCTGATGCAAAAATATAAACAAACAAACAAAAAGACAATGTGGCAATGACTGTAAAAACAATCTTTTACACAGTTAATATGTCCCAAACCAAAAAACTACCTATGGTTTGCTCCAGCTCTAAATTGAAAGATGAGAGTGGCACTGATCCTTTCATGTGAAAGGCCTTTACACACTGAGTTCAGAAAAACTACATGAAATTCCACATTTTCCCAAGGTAGCAGCAGGGAGAATTTCATAGTTTGATCCAGGAGCTGTATCACGGCCGCTTTCATACATCTTTTAGAGAGCCGACTGACCCAGAGGAGGGACTAGCAGTGTGTCTGAGGTAAAATAGTATTATTTTACTGTTTCCATATCATTGAGTATTCAGTGTACCAGTACATGTTTTGAGCTACGGGCACACTTCCAAATCAGACTACTTTTACCAAATGCAGTAGTCTGATTGGTCAGATCTGTTTAGCCGCATGTGAAAAATTGGAACAATCAAGCTTGATTGTCCTTTAACTTTGGTGTTTTATGTTTAGACAGTGAAAACTCACCTGTCAGCACAGTACTAATGAGACTATCCATGGTCTAGGATTCACAGTTTCTCATCAGAAATGTCCGGTATCTCAAATAAAGAGCAGCTTAAACGCACCAGGCAGGCAAAGGAGCTCTGCAATGAGGCACAGCAAGTGTGTTTCCAGATTTCAAAGTCAGCCACAATCATTACATTTGATTCCAGAAAAAGATCAAAGGGAGCTGAAGGGAACCCGCACACTGCAGACATGAGGAAAAGCTCCTCACCAGAGCTCGACAAAAATAGATGCTTTTGCATTTCAACCACGCTAAAAAATCAGCACACATTTCCGTCCGCGGATCTTCTACAGAGCACCATGTTGTGTATATTTAGAAAGACAGTTGCAGGACATTTTGCCACATTTGTTACATGCAACAAACGACAAACAAAATTAGAGAATGACTTGTTTTATGGGCCTCCGCTGTGGCACCAACCGGCATCGCCACACTGTCTCCACACAATAAAACACTGAGGCAGTAAGGCACTTGACAAAGGATCTTGCCACAGTCATTGTTACAAACAGGCAGACACCGGATTTCCAAAGAAAGTAAGTATTGTTTGTTTGGCAGCAGTACTAAAGGATCCTCTGAGAACCTGGATA
>VVHJ01065495.1:0-13307 GCA_015107715.1 Tylochromis polylepis
TTTGAAAGCGATGCACTGGGAGTCCGGTGTTTCGCCGGCTCTAGTGAGCCATCTCCGAAAGCGTCAGAGCACTTTCGCAAATATGTGATGTCTTGATGAATCGAGCAGATATTTGGAGTTTACACAGCTACATTCTCGTCTGGAAATATCTTAGACGTTCATGTTGTGACCCAGAAACTTGCATCTGCAAATGTAGCTGTCCTCCGCCGCCGTTTGTACCGCCTCCGTAGCTGCCGCCATTGGTGGAAACTGGAATGGGCTGGACCACGCTATGCATTCTGGGATAGGTTGGGCCATGCAGGATACACCTGATCCATCCTTCAAATCCGGGGACATGAAGGACACATTTGTCGCTGTATGTGAAGCATCCTTGGAATTGGGACAGCCTTCGTCGCGTCGCTGTGACGTCATCGGCCGTCAGGAGCATGCTACATAGGAAGCATCCTAGGTTTTGGGAAAAGGCCATAGTCTTGATGTGATAGAGAACATATGGTTATATTGTAACCGTGGTTCTCTGAGTGAGAGACAGATAGTCCGATCAAATGATCACCGATTTCACGTCTGCACAGCTGGTTCATAGATAAACTGTGGGGCATGACCGGACAAGCTGGAGTGTCTTAAAGAAGTATCCACACACCCTGACAACGGGGGATCATTCCCTGTACACATATTCCATGTGTACAGGGAATGATCCCTGTACACATGGAATATGTAACTCAGAGAACCAACGTTATAAAGTAACCAAACGTTTGGCATTGAAAGTGGGTGATAGAAGAGGATATGTGGGAACACTGGCTGCTTCAGTTATTTTAAACTGACTTTTATCTGACTTTTAGTGCTTTTTAACAGAATGTGCGGGTTTTAACTGTTTTACTTACCACTGGATTTTTAGATATTATTTTCATATTTTGTTCCTATAGAATTTAACTTTTCTGCCCCCTCAGCAGGGTGGTTTTTACTCATTTTTATTACAAATAAACTTTATTTTTTTAGCTTTCTTAAAAAGTGCTTCTAGTACTCCTTGGTTACACACTGCTCCCCACTAAGCCAGAAGGATTTTATCAATTCCTTTTCGACTTTCCCTTCGACATTTAATTGAAAACAAGATAAATACGAATGAGTCAGTAACATTTTGATTTCACTTAATCTTTATAAAAAGACATCCGTTTATAAATTTTATAAATTTGGAGTTTACACAGGGACAACATTTTTAGATACTTTTTAGTTTCTGTTTTCATTCTGTCTGTAATGCTAATTTTATTCACCAATAACATTTGACCAGATTGTGGTTGCATTCAGGGAAACGGTATGAAACATGATATTTGAAAAAAACGTCACCTTAAAACCATCCGCTATCTTCTAACAAGATTTTGTGAATTCATTCACTTTTGATTGAATTCACTATATCCAATAAAGAAAATTGATTTGCATTATTAAAAAAAGCAAATCCTTTTACCTTCAACATTTGCAGAAATATGTACCTTCAACTTCAAGGTGAAGGTAAAAATGTCTGAACTTTTCACAGGAAAAAAAACTATAATAATAACAATCAGGCAAGCTTTTAATTCTAAATTAGGTCCTAACTAATGATAAAACCAAGAATACTTCAATGAGGGGCTTGGCATTAATTGCTATGTAAACTCAGGTAGTAGTAGATATACATATTTTTGTCTTAATTTAGATGCTGGATACAACTATCTTATAGGTTGTCTTCATTTTTTGGGTTAAAGTTTTTCGTTTGCACAACTGAATTAAAATAATAAATTCATAATCTAGCCATGATGTTTGTGTACACAGTATTTCACAGTTTTACTGTAAACATTCTCTACTCTTATTTACGGTAAACCAGATAGCTGTGACAAATACAGCTGCATTAACCAAACAGGAAACATAGCACACTGTGTATCAGACAACAACATGGTTGACTGAGGCAACCACACATTAAATTATCACATAATCTACGAGTTAGTGCCTCTTTTTGTTGTTTGTGTCTTCTTTATTCAACTAAATGTTATCAGATACACTGATATGGTAAAACACTGAATGGGGTGTTAAGTTACTGCAGATAATTCCTTTGGTTGATGGATAAGCCTTAGGACTCACTTCAAATATGTGTTCTGAGCCTGTAAGTTCTTGATATAAAATAACTTTCAGTTACATTTTAAAGGATGCGGATTTGACTTGAAGAACACTTTTAGTTTCCTTTCATTTAAAACTATGAAACTAATTACATTCAGCATCATCAAGGTCACTGAAGATCCACTGGTCCACTTTTAGTCTGGAGCCAAATTTTGAACTGCCGACTTTCTGAACCATTCTCTTCCATTGGTGTCTTTTTTTTTTTTGTGGTCATTTTTAAATGTTAAGTGAACATTTGCTCTTTAAAACACAAATTTTATAGATGTGTTTTCCATAGTTTGTACAGTAGGAAAAAGGTATAACAATCAATTTCTCAAACTCTACAGTGAGCTTGGGCATGATTAAAATATTTCTGAAGCTGTTTTTCTCCATGAAAATATAAAGACACGCACACAATTTCCCAGGGAATAGGTTTTGAAAAGTTTTACTAGTTCAGAAAACAAACAAGAGATTTCATTGGTGATGTTGCTGTCATTGAAGATTTCTGGAAGGGCCCTTCAAATGTATATAGATTTAGAAACATCACTCAAGCTTATGTATCTTGTATTAAAATTATTTTATAGGCTCAGCTGAAAGTTAGACACATACAGATTTTTGGTGTCCCATCACTTCTGGTTTGTCAGAAATTTTTTAATTACGTATGTTGCACGAGTTGTCAGGTTCTCACTAGTTATCAAGTTACACATCATACCAGGTGAATATATTTTCTCCATCACCACACAGTCCTTTGTACCATGATTTTCTGCTTTTGGATCATATGGCTCAACATTGTTCTAAAATATCAAACTTAAGTATGAAGAAAAGAAAAAATAATAGCCGTAAAAGCTGGTAGCTTCAACTCTAGAAATGAACAAAAATATACTAAGACACATTAAAAATGCAGAAATGTAGCTTTTTTACATTTGATAAGATATATTGCAGATACAATTTTGAATGGACTATGGACATCAGAAGTTCAGAGCATAAAGATGTTCTCCAAGACTGTATCTACATGTGCATGCATGTGTGTCTCTGTGTCATTAATTGGTGGGTATGTATGAGTGAGTAAATGGCCTGGGTGTGTGTCTGTATGTCCATGGCTGGGCCTGAGGCTTGCTGAGATTGGCCCCTTTGGGACATGTTAATGAGGAGTGGGAGTTGCCCCTCACCCTCCATGCTGGGTGCTGGGCGATTCTTGGGTTCCTGGGGCTCTGGTGGGGTTGGGTGCCCATTGCATCTGGTTCTCTGGTACTCTCACCCTTTGGTCATGAATGCTTTTATATTTATATGTATATGTATATTTATATTTATACCTATGTATACCTATATCTATATGTATCTATTTATCTTAATATTTATCTATCATAATCCTGTTTCTACACTCATTTTATGTGAGTTTTACTTTGCTTCTGCATTAACAGTATGTGAATCCAGCACTGGCTGCTAGCAGTTATTTAAGATGACAAACATCTTTCAGACATTCTTGAACATGTAATTAAAGTATCTTTTTGGGGAAAAAAGTCACACTTGCCAATGTTACAGGGAACATTCAGGGAACTTTCTGTGACTGTTTACTGAGGATTGACTGAATGCCCCCCATTTAAAAAAAATACATAGCTTGCCAACCTATTAGTACACCCACACCCGTAGGCTCTCCAGCTTAATGCAACAAAAAGGAAGGGTGCACCACCTTGTGGCACTATTATGCAATTGTGCTTTCACTCACAAGGAGGCAGACAATTTCTTCTTCTATGACATTGTGTCAAAAACAGCATGTTAAATTGTTTAATAACACTTTTTATTTGGAATGGGATAGTGAGTCAGTATAATGTCCAGTCTGGCCTCATATGAAGAAGAAGAAAAGAGCAAATTTTTCTCTTATGTCTCTGATCGTGACCGCTTGTCAGTTGTATTGAAGGAGTGGAGGCCAGTGAAGCAATAAATACAACTATGTTGCTAAACTAATGCTTTTTAAAAAACACATCATTTAAAATGTTCCTTCTCTGAACAGCAGCATTAGCTGATGCCTAGAACTAGAGCCCTGATCCCACAGCAAACGCCTGTTTGAGACCTCTCAGTATTTCTATGAGGACCACTTTGACCAGCTGGAAAGATAATTGTGGATGGATTGCTTCATACTGCAGTAAATACAGAAAGAAAATTTGTAGCAGTAGGGACAATCATTTGTGTCTCAACATGATCACTGAAAGCACATTGCAAAATATATGAAATAACCCTGCTCATCCAAGGGGTCTGGAATAAATGAACAAACTCTGTTGTGACGTCACTGAGTCTACTGAGGTTAAGTTAAAGCTTTTTTCAAAAGGCGGAGGACAGCTATACTCTGCATCAACCTGCAAGGATACATTTCCCAAGGAAGAGGTTTGGTTAGTGGGATTGATAATTTCAGGCTGATTTTGCTAATATGAGTGAATATTTTACAAACAATGATAACATATGATACTCCTTAATATATTTAGATACAGTGGTATTTGGTGACTCTGACAGAAAGGTAAGTAGAGGACCATGTTTTAAATACTTAAATACAGTTTAATTTACAGTAATGCATCATATTTTATAAAAATCCTATGTAGTTTTCCATTGACTGGACGGCTGTAATTCACTATTATCAGGTTGTCCTAAAAGCTTCCTGAAAAGCTTTCAGTTGACCCAGAATGCTGCAGTTAGGATATCTTTCCCATATTAGCTTCTCTTCACTGGCTACCTGTTAAATCCAGAATTGAAAATGTTTTCTGGCAAAATTTAATCTGGCCCTCCTGTTCTTGAGTTTAAACAGTGGTTAGTATCTTGTGATAAACTCTCTGTATTTCCATTCATGATGACGTCTCTTGATAGCAGATCTTTACTGTCATGGTTCTTTGGTCTGGTGATCCAGTGTTTATGTTTTTGATTATTAATATTCTGTGATTTAGTGGTTTTTCATGGTTTAGTCTTTTGTATTTCTAGCTCCCTTAGTTATTCTTTAGTATTTTGGTGATTTCTAGTCTTTAGGTTTTATTATTGTGCCTCCGCTGCATTCCAGGCTTCTACTTCCATGTTTCAGGTTTCATGTAGTATTTTGTGTTTAGCTTTCCCAGTTTAGGTTTTGTTAGTTCCCTTCCTGCTTTTTGTTTGTAATGTTTTGTGCAGCCCTAAATAAAGGCTCACTTTTTGTTAATATCCACCTCCATCTCCGTTGTCTGCATTTGGGTCCGCATTCATACCGACCACAATGGACCCAGAGGGACACCACTCAGGATGAGAGAGACGTAGCCCGGATCCGCAAACTCGCGGAACGCATCTCTCTGACTTCCGATACCAAGGCATGGACAATAGGACTTAATGCTATGGAAGCCATTTCCGGGACAACCCTTCCCTGCTTCAGCTCTCCATAGCTGCTCAATTCCTCAGCTCCCTGACAGAGGCCAGAGAAACAATTTAAGCCCGAGAGCTGGCTTTGCCCATCCTCTCTTCCTCCTCGCCGCAGCAGCAGTGGGCGAGGAGCTACCCTTCCATATAGCCACAGCAGCAGTGAACCAGCCTCTCCATGCTGTTGCAGCCAGCTGCGGGTGAGCCCCGTGTCATCCTCTCAGCTTCCACAACCTCCTCACTTCTCCCCAGCCTCCTTCCTAGCGGGGATGTGGTCCGAGGATGAGGGACCAATCACTGCACCACCCACCTCAGTTTCTTTGGCCTCTTGTGCGCCCTCTCCCAAGAGGAAGCACCACTCTCATCGCCAATATTCTCCACCACCAGAGTTGGCAGTTCCTTTGGCTGGTGCAGACGCTGGGGTCTCAACACAAAAGACTGTGGTGAGTGACAAGAACTTTCATGCTCTTTCCGAGCTTGAAAACATTAAAACTCTTAATTCAGAGACTGCATTAACTGTTTATGGGCCCACGTTTGAAATGGACTGTTTTTCCTTTGGTCCTCCCGGGTCTACAATAGCTAACACAGAGGCTGATAACTGCACCTTGGTAGTTTTAAAGACTGTTAGTTGTGCTGCACCTGGGACAATGTCAAAGACTGTCAATGTTGCTCCTGAACCGGTGTTTGATATGGACTGTTTAACTGCCCAGTTGGTTTGCTCTGAGACCGCTGTTTAACCTGTCATTCCTCCCGAGTCGTCTTCCCTGCCTATCTGAGCTCCTTTTCCTAGATGGCTCAGACGCTGCTTCTCCCTGCACTTGTATCAGTTCCACGGGTGGGGACAGCCAGTGTCCGACCGTTACTTGCCCTCCAGGTGAAAGTAGCCATGACCCAGTCTCCCTCTGCACCCGTATCTATTCCTAGGGTGAGGGCGGCCGGGACCCAGCCCATCCCTGCACCTGTACATGTTCCTCGGGTGGGGATGGCTGGAGTACAGCCAGTTCCAAAATCTGTTCCCAAGAAGGAAATGGCCAGTCCCTCACAACCGCTCCAGCCGCAGCCTTCAGAGCATCCTGAGCAGGCAGTAGACCCTGCTTCAATCCAGCCACCTTCCTCGTCTGCTGGCTCAGGAGAGCCCATCCAGCCGCCTGTCTCCGCTGGGGGCTCTGGAGAGTCTGTCCAGCCGCTGCCTGTCTCCGTTGGGGGGCTCTGGAGAGTCCGTCCAGCTGTCCACATCTCCCACACCGCCGCCTGTCTGTGCTGGGGGTGACAGGCGGCTCCCAAGCTGCAGGTCCCACGCTACCACCTGCAGCTAAACCACCCATGGTTTCGATGCCACCGTGTGCAGCTAAACCACCCGTGGCTGCCACGCCGCCGCCTACAGCTAAACCACCCGTGACTCCCACGCCGCCGCCTGCAGCTAAACCACCTGTGACTCCCACGCCGCCGACTGCAGCTAAACCGCCCGTGACTCCCACACCGCTACTTGGGGGCTCAGTTGAGCCCGCCCAGCTGCCTGCTCCACCAGAGGTCTTCGTGCCGGCTGATCCTGTTACTGTTTGACGGCCCCTTGGGGGGGGGTTCTGTCATGGTCCTGGGTCTGGTGTCCAAGTGTTTGTTTTTGATTAGTAATATTCTGTGATTTAGTGGTTTTTCATGGTTTAGTCTTTTGTATTTCTAGCTCCCTTAGTTATTCTTTAGTATCTTGGTGAATTCTAGTCTTTAGGTTTTGTTACTGTGTTCCTTGCGTTACATCTAGTCATCCTGGTTTCTATGTTCGTGTATTTCCTGTTTTACTTTGATAGTCCCATGTCCCGTGTTATATAATAGAGCAAAGCAAGCAGAACTAGAACAGATTTGCCGATTAGACATAGATAATGCTCAACAACCTTCCTCAGGAAAAATACACTGAAATTGCAGCACTTAAATATAAGCTCAATAAATATCTGTCTGACAAACTCTGCAGAGCTTTTATCTTTACTAAACAGAAATATTTCGAATTTGGTGATAAACCACATAAATTGCTACCAAGGCAATTACGTAAAATTGAAAGCGACAGGACTATCAATCAAATTAAATCAGGAATAGATATCACCCTTGCCTCTCATAAAGATATTAATGATCAATTCAAACAGTTCTATGAAACTCTGAACACGTCCGAGCTAAAAATGTCACCTGATACAATCCAGTCTTTTCTAGATAGATGTGTGCTCTCCTCACTAAGTGAAGAGGAACGTGAGGCCTTAAAGGCAGACATAACATGTGATGAAGTACTAACAACTATTAGGTCCCTGCATAATGGTAAAAGCCCGGGCCCTGATGGATTTAATAATGAAATATATAAAAAGTTTGGTCAATTGCTGGCTCCCTACTGCTGGCAAATTACACACCCAGTCATACAATGATGGCAAGGTGCCACAAACACTGACGGAAGCCACTATCACTCTACTCCTCAAAAAAGGGAAGGATCCAAAAGAAGCGGTCTCATATAGGCCGATTTCATTGCTAAATACGGACCAGAAAATTTGAGCAAAAACATTAGCCAGAAGACTTAGCACTGTTTTGAATAAATTAACGTGATGAAACCAGGTTTATTTCCAATAGCAATTCTTTTCATAACCTCAGGCATCTTCTTAATATTATGCATTGTTCTAGACCACTCAAGATCTTGTTATCCTTAATCTGGATGCTGAAAAGGCATTTGACAGGGTTGAATGGCCCTACCTATTTGCATTTTTGAAGAAGTTTGGATTTGACCATAGATTTCTGTCCTGGATTAAGCTATTATATAACAACCCCTGTGCCAGAATACTCAGTAATCAGACTCTTTCCGCTCCATTTTACCTTGGCAGAGGCACAAGGCAGGGATGCCCACTTAGTCTTCTACTATTTGCCCTAGCAATAATGTCACATTCCAAGATACATGACTATAATACAGAACACACAAAGAATAAGATTTCTCTGTACGCGGATGACATTTTATTATACGTCACGCAGCCTGAAATAACTGTCCCCTCAATACTGGAATTGTTTCACTCATTTGGCACTCTCTGTGGATATAAGATTAACTGTTGCAAGAGTGAGTTGCTTCCAATACGGGGTGTAGATCAAGAATAGCTCAAACAGTTTCCTTTCCATATAACTCGAGACAACATGACTTATCTGGGGGTTGGTAATTACCAAGAAGTACAGTGCTCTCTATGAAGCTAACTATCCTGCCCTATTAGGAAAGCTTGAGCACAATATCCAGTTTTGGAGAACACTCCCAATTTCCCTGTTGGGAAGGGTTAATGCCATTAAAATGGTCTGTCTCCCCCAGATACTTTACCTCTTTCAAACCCTACCCATATTCTTTACTAAATCCTTTTAAAAAATTGACTCTATCATTCTTCCTTTTATTTGAAACTATAAAGCACACAGAATTAAAAAATCTTTGCAAGCATAAAACTAACGGGGGACTGATTTCAGATTATATTACCGGGCAACTGGATGATGTTCTATTGTACACTCGTTAAATGACACCCAATCCCCTTTCGAGGGCTTAGAGATGGAACGTGAAGATTACATACAATATTTTTTTTTTAAATTTATTTTATTTCATTTCAAGTTATCACAAACTGGACAGGCATGACTGGGGGATAGGAAAGGGAGAAAGAAAGGGGGAAAAGAAAAACAGAGGGGAAGAGGGACAGGGAGAGAGGACACCAAAAAAACCCCACTGGATCACCTGCTGAAAGAAAAAGAGAAAACAAACAAAAAGAGAGTAAGACAACAGGGAGACCACAGCAACAACCTAGATAAGCGTAAGCAACAGTAAATACTAAATATCGAATGTTACTGAGCAGCACGCAAGACCAACAGCGCACGACACGTCCTGAGGCAGCAGCCAAGGAAGATATAGCCTGTGTCTGTGCACACCCGTGTGCACACCTGTAAGCAGCAGATCAGCAGTTTCTCCAAAATGTGCATGTGCAAACCACAAGAAACAAGCTGCTGGCTTCTCAGCTTGCCCAGTTCCGGTCATTGTTAATGGGAAACGGACACACCCTCAGAGACAGAGACAACTAACACTTTATTATGAGATGAAATAAGCACACTTTTCAGCAACAATAGCCTACCGCAGCCACAAGATTGTCCTGACAACAAAATATATATCTGCAACTGCAGATATATATGAAAACGGGAAAATATATGTCTTATTATTTTAACATATTAGTAATTCTCTGCTCACCACAGAACATCACCACTATTACCTGCATAACCTTTCCCAGCAGGGAGGCCAGGGACACCAAAACTGGGCAATAAAAGAATGGAAAAACAAAAAAAGGATCTGGATGTTGTGAGTGACTGCCAATGTTGCATGAAAGCTGCCTGTAGACTGGAGGTGGTGGTTCCTCTCTTCAAGAAGGGGCACTACCTGTGTACATGTACTACTACTACACTACTACACACACTACACATGTGTTTTATAGACTTGGAGAAGTCTATAAAACAAGATATCCAATGTGGATGCTTTGAGAGTATGGGGTATTTCTCCTGTTGTTGTGGGCTATCTGGTCCCTGGGAGGTGTTCTGGGCATGTTTCACCAAGAGGATGAAACCCTCCATGCATGGTAAAAAGCTTTTTCAGGTTTGTGCATGACAGGCCATAAGTGTTGATTGCCCAGATCTTGTAATTCCCACTCTACAGGACCACATGCAAGGTTATTGGCCGGTAGTTGATGGGACCGGTACCTTCTGGGGATCCTTGGGGATCAGAACTTCGGTTAGCCATTCCTGGTTCATTTGTGCTGCCAGAGGCTACTGGATCCTGTTCAGGGAGGTTGCTGTGGTCTGCTCTTAGATCTACTAACCACTGAGCATTGATGTTACAGGTTGTGTCCTTCTCCCATATGCGCTTCCAGTATTGCTCTGTCTCCAGCCTTGGTGGGGCTGTTCTCATATTGTTGCCCTGCCACTAAAAATACACCTTAGATAGTTCAGTGGAGTACAGCTGATTTATTCTCCTGCCTCCTTTCTCTCTGCTATACCTCAATAAGCGACTGGCCAAGGCTGAGAGCCTTTGCTTGGCAGTTTCCAAGGCCTAAGGTATGGACAGCTTGCTGTACTTCTTAAGCAACCCTTTCTTCATTACACCTTTCTGCTGCGTCAATAGTTGGCTTACTTCCCTCCACACTCTCCTCTAGTTTCCTTCTCCAAGGAGGGTACTTGTGGCTGTTCATCTTATAGCCAAGCATCTCTGTGATCACTGCTGCTGTCGTGTAGCTCAGCTGATTAGTTTCGGTGATGGTCACAGTAGGTGTTGTCCGCAATGTTGCATTCACGTCCTCTAGTAGACCTTTCAGAGGATATGTCACATAGTCTTGGTAACTGGCTGCAGAGGGTCCAGGTTTTCAGCTTTACTTTACTTTCCTATCTCTCAGGTGAGCTGTTCTCACACTTAACACAACTTCAGTAGTTAACCATGGCATCAAATCTCAGCTGGGGTTGATGATGTCTCACCACTGACGAGACGTCCTGGCTCCCCCTTGTCGTAACATTTGTGTTGTACCTCATTGATCTCCAGTTGTAACAGCAGTTGCTTCTTACAAATCTTGAAACACTAAGCTACTTGTTGAATTCAGTGTCAGTCTGGATGTTGGGTATTGAAGTTTCCATAGGTCCCACATCCTCTTCATGTAACCCCTTCCACTAGGGTTACTTGCGTAGTTGCATTCCAACAGCACCCTGTTCTCATCCCTTGCCTCCCACTTATGCCTTCTTATTCCAGTACCCCACTACTCATCATTGTGTGCTGGTTCACCAACACCTGACTCGGACCTTGTTAATCCGGGCAGTGTCCGAGCCAGTATGGCTTCAGTTCATGTGTCATGGTCCTGGGTCGGCGACCCAGTGTTTTGTGTTTTTGGGTTAGTTTATTTTGTGACTCGGGCTGTTTTGTCCTTCTATTCCTAGGTTTTGATTTCTGAGTCTGTGTTTGTATATTCAGTCTGTGTGTTTCCTGTTTTACTTTGAAGGTCTCTGTCTTTGGTTAGTGTGTTCAGTTTTACTTTCCTGTGTCGTCTTGTTTATTAGGTTCAGCTGTTTTCCTCATGTGTTGCCATTTTCCCTGATAACCTCTTGTGTATTTAGTCTCTGTGTTCTCAGTCGTTCGTTGTCAGGTCGTCTGTTTACCCCATCTCGTCATGCCTGGATTCACGACTCTGCACAGGTTATGTTTATGTATTTGTTTCTGGTCCATGTGACCACTCATAGTTTCTTTCATGCACCTTTGTGGAATCGTGTTCATGTTTTTGTCCCTTCACGATCCAGCTCAGGTCATGTTCATAGTGTTTTCATATCCCCGCGCAGAGTCCAGAGTCGAGTTTATGTCACAGTTTCATAGTCTGTCTTAGTTTCTCCAGTTTAGGTTTGAGTTTAGTTTTCCCCGTTTGCTTTACTGTGTTTTGTGTAACCCTGCTCAGCCACAATAAACGGCTCGCTCTTTGTTGCCTACTGAGTTTTCGTCTCCCTTCAGTGTCTGCGTTTGGGTCCACCTTCTCACTCACACAGTCTACTTCTCAGCAGACTGTGACATCATGGCTCACATCTGAAGTAGGCTTGGTTAGCATGAGGGGTTTAGCCTGGGACCATTGCGCCCTGGTCGGGAGTTAAACCCCAGAGGCGAGTAGTGTACACATTTTTTTTTCCTTCTGATGTTTAAACCTTTTTGAGTTACTAGTTAAAATCTTTTTTTTTTTAATCTACTTTTAATAGGTTAGATAAACACAACAATATTTCATTGATAGACTTGAGTATATACAGAAATTTAGGCTTAGGTCTTGGTGGAATTGCGTCTCTTTTTGCAGAGTCCGATAAAGTTTTTGGGGTCTCCTTAAAACTCAGTGGAGTTTTCATGAAGTTATTTGTAGATCCACCCGCATGTCTGTACAGGAGACAGGTGGGAAAGCAAATAAAGCTGATTATTCTTCTTTAAGAGAGTCAAACCAGCCAAATGCATCAGTATGGATTTTATTTAATTTCACAGTAACAATCAGTAAACTATTATTGAGAAACTCACAGCTCATGAAGGCTTGACTGCCAATAAAGTACACTTTTTCTTCTTGATGCAGTCCCATTAAATTTCCTATATCACCATCTGGATGGGGCCAAAGCTCATGCTCTGCTCCTATTTATTAACTTTTCTTCAGCTTTTAATACTATCCAGCCACATCTCTTAGCGGATAAGCTTCTTAACCAGTTTAAACTTGATTTTAATCTTGTTGGTTGGATTTTAGACTTTTTAACTGACAGATCTCAGTGTGTGAGAGTAAAAGGCTGTTTTTCCAATCAGCTGAATTCTTCTACTGGTTTAACAACAAGGATGTTGTCTCTCTCCCTTACTATATATTTTGTACACTAATGACTGTCATAGTACACAGGCTAAAAGGCGTTTTATTAAATATGCACATGACACAGTCATTGTAAGCTTCTTTCATGGTGAAGAGTATTCCCATGGGCCTGTTGTGGATGAGTTTGCTTCATGGTGTGATCAGTCATTCTTAAAGATCAACACCTTAAAAACTAAGGACATGGTAATTGACTTCAGGAAGCCATCGCCACATCCTGCACTAACAATAGTAAATGGTGCAGCCATTGAACTGGTGGATAGTTATAAGTATTTGGGGGTTGTTCCTGATAAGGCTCTGTCCTTTGAGTCACATTTTGATGCTACAGTGAAAAAGGTCCAACAACAACTGCAACTTTTAAGATATGGTAATTTGTCCTTGACCAATAAGACCAGACTTGGTAACCTGGTTAAAGTGGCTGGTCAGATTTCA
>VVHJ01065496.1:9078-20732 GCA_015107715.1 Tylochromis polylepis
GTATCTATCTATCTATCTATCTATCTATCTATCTATCTATCTATCTATCTATCTATCTATCTATCTATCTATCTATCTATCTATCTATCTATCTATCTATCTAATCATCATAACGTGTCTTTGTATACTGTGCAGTGTTTTTAAGCACTGCACAGTATAAGGGTGGTTTTCATAAGGCCTGCAGTGCTTGTTCGCCTCTCTCATGTACAGTATTGTGCAGTATAAATGTTCTCCTTCGTTTTGAGATCAGCTACTGCACATAATATTGTGGCAGGGCGTGGTTCGTGGTGCAGCTGCGGGGGAGGTGGACACACCTGAGCTGCATCAACTCATCACTCCTCCCCTGCATATAAGAGGGAACTGGCTCCTGAATGGTTGTTGTTGGTGGTGTATGGGTGGCCTGGAGCTGAAAAGCTGCAGCCGCATGAGTGTTCGAACAGCAACCGGGAAATAAAGTGTGTGTTAATGAGTGTGACAATGTGGTCGGGTCCGTCATTCATGCCACATTCATGGTGCCAAAACCCAGGAGGCAGAACCACGACAGGGGCAGCCAGGGGAGGCGCTGGCCCAGGTGGTGGCCGAGGTCGCGGCCACGTTGAGAGAGCAGATGTCGGTGTTTCACTGCCTTTGGGACCAGCTGCAGGACCGGTCCGAGTGCCGGATACAGTCGATAGAGAGTCTGGCAGCACAGATCGGTTCCTGGCCAACAACGCTGCCGCGGCGTCCCTCGACTGCAAGGGAGTGGCTTGTGTCCGGTCTGCTCCGGCACCCATGGCGGTCCCCAGGGTGAGGCCAGCCAGGACACACCCTACCATCGCACCCGTACCCACTCCTCAGGTGGGAGCGGCTAGTGCCCAGCAAGTGCCTGCACCCATTCCTGTTCCCTGGAGAAGGGCAGCGGAGCAACCTCCACTTCCACCACCTGCTCACTCCCCTGCCCAGCCCAAGCCAGAGGTAGGGGTGCCGGAGGGACCGACGCCTGCCAAGCCTGTGAGCCTGCAGCCACTCATCTCCGCCGCTGGTCCATGGGCCAGTACCCTGCTGGGATGATAAGCTGGCCAAAGGAGGAGATGGAAGCCACTGACATCAAGAGGAGGAAGCTCCTTACCATACATGGAGGGTTTCACCCCAAGTCCAGCACCATGAGACTGTAGGCTAAGCGGAAGGAAGAAAACCGAGGACTAGTGAGTGTCAGAACCACAGTCCAGGATGAGACAATAAACATCCATGAGTACATCAGGAAGATGGCCACAACCGACTCTGTGCTTAGTGAATACCTCAGGCAGCAGAAACCCTAGAAAAAAGAGGAGCAAGTAGAAGAACCATCATGGAAGGACAGGCCCCTGCATGGTGTTTACCACCGGCAGATAGAGGAAGTGGCTGACATCCAGAAATCTGGCTCAAGACAAATAGCCAAACACCTCTCACTGTAGATCAACAGCTTTTCTTCACCTCCATGCTGTCCTATAACTCTGGAGAATACTCTATTGCTGTAAAATCTCATCCCTCTAATCCTACATAACTTATTAAACAAATGTGTAACTATGCTTTTCTACCCAGATGCTCCAAAGCCTCCCACTGTGTTTGTGAGTCCTTCTCATGAGATTGAGGAGGACAGTTCAGTGACTCTGACATGTGACAGCGAGGCAAACCCTGCAGCTAATTACATATGGTGCAAGAAGAATAGCCAAACACCTCTCGGGAAAGAGCAACAGCTCTCCTACAGCTCTGTCCAGTCTTCAGACTCTGGAGAGTATTTCTGTATAGCTGAGAATGAGCTGGGGAGGACAACATCTGAATCCATCTCTGTTGATGTGAAATGTGAGTAAATCAGTTTTAATAACCGTAAATTTACTTGTACACAAAACCTAGCCATGGCTTGTCTCAAGATAAATGGGGAGAGCTGCATCAGGAAGGGCATCTAGCATAAACTTTTGTCCAAATTAAACATGCAGATCATAAAGAATGAGATCTCCAGACCAGATGAGTCGGGTCCCATTGACCAATTTTGGTGCTGTTTGCCAACAGGATGCTTGTAGAAACTGTGCTACTGTTGGCCAAAGACAAAGGAAAAGGAAAGAGGGAAAGTGCGTTAGGAGACATCGAGAAAGACGGCAGGTAGATGAGTGGAGATGAGAGTAGGAATTTTAAATGTAGTTTCAATGACTGGTAAAAGGAGAGAGCTGGCTGATGTGATGGAGAGAAGGAAGGCAGACATACTGTGTGTGCAGGAGATCAGGCATATTGGAGGTGAATTTGAACTGTTCTAACATGGTGTTGATAGGAAGAGAAATGTAGGTAAACCATCCAAAGCAATGGCCAGTAAAGAGGAAGAGACAAGAGTGCAGCCGTGGTAGAGTGAGTAGAGAAGCGTGATTTGGGAGAGGACAGCAGCAAGAGTGAAAGGTCAATGATTTAGTGAAGGAAGACATGCAGATGGATGTTGTGACAGAAGGGGATGTTAGAGATGGGATGAAGGCAGATGATCTGTTGTGGTGACAGAAACTTCCTTGGACACACATTCAGCCCCATTTTTTTGTTCCATGTCTCTTTAGCTGTCAATATGGTTATATTCTTGGTGACAGCCAAGTCAATTTCATTTTCATGTGTGAGTAAAACACTTTCTAAGCATAATAAAGCTAATGACGATTAATATATTAATGTTTTAATTCTGTATATATTTTCATGAAACAGTGTAAAACTCTTGTGTTCTGGTGGAGGGAAACTGTATTGATAAAAGTCCGCCACATACAAGTCTGCTCTGTGTTCTCCAGATGCTCCAAAGCTTCCCTCTGTGTCAGTGAGTCCCTCTGCTGAGATAGTGGAGGGCAGTTCAGTGACTCTGAGCTGTAGCAGTGATGCTAACCCAGCAGCTAATTACACCTGGTACAAGGAGAATGAAGACTCAGCAAAAGCATCAGGACAGAACTTCACCATCACTGACTTCAGACCTGAACACAGTGGGAGTTATTACTGTGTGGCCCAGAACACCAGAGGGCATAACAAATCCACCTTACAGCTGAGTGTGGCAGGTAAACTTTAGACCCTGATCATCTGAATCAACATGTAACTGATGCAAAGAACATGCGTTACGACTTCCAGACCAGGCAGCGCTGTTCAAGGGAGACTCTTCCATCAGATCACGAGTAGATGACGCTGACTAAAACGGCAGAATTATGTGGCTAATGAAGTAATTGAAGTGCTCATACATCATGTTTGTTGGTTGTTATTTCAGGGAAATCCGAAATAATCATGATTATCATCAGGTTGACCCTCGTTGTCCTGATGCTGATTCATCTGCTGGTCTTGAGTCTGTGGATGAGGTAAAGCAATGCAGATCTAACAGTTTCATCATTTCTTGTTATTTTCCTTTTCAAGGCTCCTTTTTCATGTTTTTGTTGTAGGATGCAATACAGGAAAAACAGAACTTTGAGCCAAAAAACCCAACCAGATGAATCTGCAGAGGTGATGGGAATGATTTTAAATAAAAAATTTAAATGTATATTTGGCCTTTAAACTGTTTCAGCATCTCATGGTGTATGGAAACTTCATGTTTACATGATGTATATATGTTCACAAATGACACATTTTACTTTCTCTCCATCAGTCACACTTTGATCCTGACTATAAAAACATGTCAGGCTTCAAAGCCGCCGCTGCAGCACAGACTGAAGACACGGAGGAGCAGGAAGACCTAATGTGACAACGCTGAAGTGGTGCTGTGGTTGTCGTCCATCCGACTCAGTTGGCCTTTGCAAACTGAAACACGTGTTTCAACTACAGAGTCGGTAGAAAAAAACATGCAAATATTTTCTGACCACAGAAAATGATTGAAAAGTAGAAATCAGATTTTGTGCTTTCCGCAATTGTAAATAAAAAAAGTAGTTGAGCTAGAGCTGTGATACCTCCTAAATGCTTCCAGTTTCTCAGTAGTGCCAGTAACTATGACAAACAAGCCATTACTATATGAAGTAATGACACAAGACTTACATTGGGAAAAATAAGAATTTTAAAACCAGTCAAGTGCAAACTCGCCACAAGTAAATTAGCATGACTTGGACTTGAAGGTTATCCCAGAGACCCCATGTTTCTGCAGGCAAATGTCTTTCCTAAATCTAAAATGATTTTAATATTATATTTTATAATTGTGGTAGTATATCTTCATAAGCAGCTCTGTAGATAGGATTTGTTGTTGCCTTAAACTTAAACATAGTCATAGCATTTATAAATGAGCTCATATTCTACAGAAAAATTGAACTCGCTGAGGGATTTAAATTTTCTGAGACAGTCTGATTTTTCTAAGAGTTTAAGAATAATAAGTAAATAACAGAGAAAATACACACCAACCACAACTACTTACAGGAGACGTTATGGGAAAACATACATTTTAAACTACTTACTGGAAAAGAGTAAAGCAAAGAACAAGAAATGAATAATTATGATGACCACCTGCAGCAGAATGACAACACAAACGGCATTTTGTTAAAAGGTGATGATAAAATGGGTCTGTAACTGGATGCTGTGGTTTGAACTGTTTGTTAAGGCAACAGAGAAGCATAGAAGCAAAGTAGACAGGGCAGAAATAAATAGATGCAATATACCATACAAGAATAACAAAATAATAATAATAATAAAAAAAAAAAACACAAAAGCTTGGTATTAACCAGGAGCTGCTGTAACAGGCCACTAAATGAGATTGTCACCTTTTTTGCTACAATTGGCGGATTTGCGACATCTAGTGGCCAAAAGCTAACATTTCATTAGTAATTATTCAAATATTACAATAGAATGACTTTTTCGGGATCTATTTCAGAAAAATGTAGCCTATAGGTTTGAGCCATAGTTGAACTAGATTGACTTTTCACTGTGTGCCACACTTGATTCCTTCAGAAACACACTATTTTGGTGTGTGTGTGTGTGTGTGTGTGTGTGCGCAGAAATACTTTTATGACCAGTAAGGTCATGAAGTCTCCCAACTGTCATAATGGTGTTGAATGTAAATGATTTAATCTCCATAAAAAAATACAAAAATAAACACATCAGGAAAGAGTGTGTGAAACAGTCTCTGGGCCTGCCTTCGTTCATTTCACAGTATTGTCCAAATTAGGAATATCCTGTCTCACAGTGATGCTACGTAAATAAATTTGTTATCGCTGGACTGGACTGGTGTAATTGCTTATTATCTATAATGTTGTGGGGTCATACTTGACTCTGAAGTGCTTCATGATGACTACTGACTCTATAATCTTCTTTTCTCTCTTCACTCTTCATCAGTGGCCATTATGTCTGAGCCTGGCTCTGCTGGTGGTTCCTTCCTGTTAAATTGAAGCATTTTTATTCCCACTGTTGTAAAGTGCTGCTCATAGAGGGTTTCGTATTGTTGGTCTTCTTTCTAAACTCTTGTAGAATCTTAATTTACTGTGTAAAATGCCTTGATACACCTATATTTGTGAATTGGTAATACATAAATAAAAATCTATTAATCTAAAATGTAAACTGTCTGTACAAATGCCCTCTTGTGCTGGCACGCTGTGTTGACTTAGGTAAAGTAAAGGCACATCACAAAACTAATCCCTCGCTCTTTTGCAGAATAAATAATGCTGGGAGAGCTGTATGTGGTTTGTTTCCACATTTACTGTGACGAGTTTAACAGCTTGACTTTGGTTTTCTGTTGCTGAGCTGATCACACAGGAACATTATCCATAAAGACAACATCTTTCTCTGTAATAAGTAAAAGCTCTTTTATATACATATTGACTTTTTTTTTTTACATAAAAGAATGTGATGCTTTCACTCCTTGTTGAAATAATTAATAATATTAATACTAATTTTCTTTGACCTTACACAGACAGATGAGAGGAGCAGCTATAAGTAGATCGGGTAGATTTGTTGTCTTCTTTTTACTATGTCAGGTACTATAGGTCTAATTTTCACAACTGTGCAATTGCTTTTTCATAGCAAGCTAAAAGACTCATTTAAAAAAAATGTAAATGTGATTATTAGCATTAACATCTGTTAATGTTAATGGACATTTGATGCTGTCAGGCAGTTTAATGCACTAAAAGCACTTGTCTCAAGTTTCACCACACAGGTTGGAGAGACCCAAAAAGTGGGTGGAGGAGGAGGCACCTTGCCAGAAGCCCGGTGGGTGTGGTTGAAGGTGCTGAAGCGGAAGTGGAGTGAACCTCGGTGGACGGGACCATTCGAGGTCGTGTAGAGGACCACTCACAAAGGCGACACCTGGTATCACTGGAGCCAGTGTGCGGTGGCGGACGAGCCAGGTCGGGCCTTGGAGGACGTCCAGCATGGGCTGCAAAAGTCAGTATCTGACTCGGCTGAGTCAGAAAACATACAGATCCCAGCAAAAGGGGCAGAATAATCCCCTGATCTGTAACGACCTCAGGGTAGTCAACCCCTGAGGTTGAAGTAAGAAGAGGTAGAAGGGCGCAGAGAATCACCCGACCTGAAGATTTGTATATAATAAAAAATAAAATTAAAAAAAGGAGGGTTAGAAACTCCGTAGACAGAGGTTCTAGTCTAAGTACAAGAAAGAAGGAGGAAAACCCAGCCAACATGGTGGGAAGGGAAGAGCTTTTACAATTAATATTAACTGCTGTTTTATTAGCCTGTTGTGTAGTGATAAGTAAATCGCCCAACACAGAGGTCATTCCAGGTGCTCAAAAAAGGGGGGTGAAGACAGACCAATGTGTAATAATATTACCCTCATAAATGGGTCTCCAAAGATTTGGAGTTTGTAGCTTATCTGAAGGATTCAGTGACTGAGACACTGTACTAAGTAGTACTACTACTACAAGAAAAAAAAAGGAACTAAACCTCATGACTTTGTTTTCATAATTTTCCATTCTGTGTTTGGTTATTAGTAAACGAGATCTCAGATATCAAGACATCACATGTGGCAGCAGCAGCGAAGTGTGCAGCACTTCTTTTTTCTGTCAAAGTCTCATTACAGAGAAAACAGAGCAAAAGAGGAAACTTTAGAAACTCTAAGATTGTCTTAATCTTTATTCTTGACATTTCTTTGTTTATTATTGTTTATTAGAACTAAATACATGAATGCTATAATGAAATCACAAGTTATGAATTTTATTAATGACTTGACAGTAAAAGTGGATAAAAAAAGAAAGAAAGCTCTACTTTCACAGTAACATATAGAAAGACTTTGTATGCAGCTTTTTACAAATACTGTGTGGAAGGTAACACAAACAAGAGGACATTACAGCCACTCTGCATGTGACAAAAAAGAGCAATAAGGATCATTTATAATGTTGGGTATCTTGAGCACACAAACTCATTATTTTTAATGTCAAAAAACCCTGGCTGCTCCAAGCTAAATGCCAGCTATCCTTGGGCAACATGCTAAATTGCTGTCTGATGCATGAATGTGTGTGAATGTTAGCTAGAAAAAAAGAAGTGCTTGGCTGAATGAGGCAAGTCGTGTAAAGCACTTTGAATGCTCAGTTAGAGTAGTTATTGTGTGTGTATATATATATATATATATATATATATACATATACAATATGTATAGTCATCAAAACAGATATTTATAATGAGCTAAATAGGGGTAAGCGTTAATAAGTGTTTGTTCTTCCTACTTCTTTTTGAATGGCAAGTTGATTTGATGTTTATTTGTCTTTTATGTGTATTAACACTTGTTGATTATATGTTTGAAATAAAAATTTGATTGATTGATTCTTGGGTCAGGGAGCAGTTGCTGCCCCAAACTGAAGAAGTTTGAGTATCATAGGGTCTTGTTCATAAATGAGTGGAGTGGGAGCTTGGCAGGCAGATTGTTGCCATATCTGCAGTGATACAGATGCTGTTCCAGTCTATTGTGGTTAAGTGTAAAAGCAAAGCTGTTGATTTATCAGTCTACATCGCTATACCCTCACCTATGGTCATGGCCCCTGGGTAGTGACCGAAAGAATGAGATCACGTAGATAAGTGGTAGAAATGAGTTTTCCCTAAAGGATGGCTAGCCTCTGCCTTGGAGATAGGATGGGAAGTAAAATCCCTGCAGCCTAAGCAGGCTTTCACCAGATCAAACTCTTGCTTCACAGAATGCCAGACTAACCCCAGCAGTGCTCCGAACCTGAACTCACATTCTGAAATTACACCAGCACCAGATTTTTCTATAGTCGGCTCATTGAGAAGGGTTAGGGTTAGACATTCATGTTGTACTGTCGCTAACTTCATATTGCGGTAGTAGATGCTGAAGTGAGATTAAACACATTGCATTGCATAAATGAAACAAAATTAATTATAAGTAATGAATTACCAATGATGCTTTTATTCCACAGTTTACTAAAACAGTATGTTCTCGCTCTCTCTCTGTTGTGTCTCCCTGTCTGTCTCCGTCTTTCTCTTTCACTCTCTCTTTCTCTCTGACTCAGTCTTTTTCACTTCATTTAACTGTAACCGTTACAACTACATTTAAATTTAACAACTCGTGTGTATTATATTATAGGTGTTTTAATTACACTACAAAATAATACCACGGCATTGTTTCTCAAACTCAGATGAGTTGGGCATGAACTGAACCACTATCAAGAGTTGAATTTACCTCACTAACCTCTAGTTTCAGCTTCTAAAATTAGCCTTAAGAAATTCAAACTAATGTCCGGGCTGTTTAGACAAAACAGTTTAGTTCCTGAATTTCTCTGTACTTGTTAAAATCTCTTTGATGAACACATGAATCTGCAATGCTAGATGCTAGAATCAGGGAAGCAGCAGAAGGACTTGAGAGTGAATAGCACTGTAACTTTGCAGACCTTGTTTTTTTAAGTACAGCTGCAAGAAAACATTTGCAATTCAGATATTGTTTGTCTATAGTTGTAACTTTTTTTATTTAAAAAAATCCATCCATCTATCTACCTATCTTAGTTAGTTATCTGGGGAGATAACTCTTCTTGCATGTTGGTGCTAAATAAATAAAATTTGTAAACCAGTAATAATTTCTCTTTCTCTATTCAAATCTATTTCTCTTGTATTAGCAGGCTGTGGTGACAGATGTTTGGTATTAGCACACCACAAAACTACTCGTTCATTTTTTTCATAGAAACGGTTTAGGGGGCTGTATGTGCTTTGCAGAACAAGAGAATCCAGTGTAAGACTTACTGGTTTCATGCTTATTAAAAATGTGAAGAGGAAGAAGTCCGACTAGTTTGACAGCTTGACCTCTGGCTTCTGTTCCAGTGCTGATCATATTATCTTTTAAGATAACATCTTTCTGTGTTGTAAGTAGAAGCTGATGTTTTATATATTTATTTTATTGACTGAAGGATTTTCCTTGCACAGTGAAATTTGCAACAGTTATTATGTTGGCAGGTCTGACTTTCTCAGAAGCTGCACAGACAGATGAGAAGAGCAGCTATGAGTTTAACTGCAGCAGCAAGTGGATTTCTTGTCCTCCTCTCTGTGTCAGGTACTGTCAATCGGACTTTCGCAACTTTCACTATACGTTTTCTGAAGTTACAAAGTTAAAGCTAAAAGAGTTTTAAAATGTAACAAATATTAACGTTTTGTATTATCATCTGTTTAGCATTAAGTAATATAGTTTGCTGGTAAATTCATCTGCATTACTGGAGCCGTCATTAGTTCACCTGAACCATTCACTGAAAAGTCTGCATGTCTGTATATATATATATATATATATATATATATATATATATATATATATATATATATAAACCCTCACCACTTCGTTTTCTTACTTTAGGTTGTCTCCATGTCTAATCTATCATTAGAGATATACAGATCATATACAGCAGCTGTATGTGATGTGTAGATCGTTCTGAACTTTTCTGCAGTTCTTTCAAGGTCATTATCAATCTGACCACAGAGAAAAAACATATACACACAAATCTCTTAAATGCTAATGCTAATTAAGGTGTACATTAAACCACTAAAAGAAGAATTTAATTTATAAAAGACATGACTATAACTAATGCCTGGAGAATAACAGTATTTTTGTACTGTTTGTACCATTGTAGTGGTTATTTAATGACTTTTCAGTGTTCCATCATGTCCATCGTTGTTCTTCACAAAATAATACAAGTTCTACAGAGCAGTGCTTTTGCTGTTATAAAACTCTGTTTATTTCAAATAATGAACTAATACAATGTCCAGGAAGTCAAGCTACTCTAAAAAAAAAAACCCTAAAAAAAAAACCCCAGAATGGTAAAGATTAATCAGAAATGATCTGAAACAGTGTGAAGAGTGGTGTCTGCAGTCAAAGACTGCCTGTTCCAGACAAACCGTTCAAACGAGAAAGGCTCAAATGAGAAGATGAAAGAGAATGTAAGACATTGTAAAGCCAACCTTGTCTTTATATCATGAATTTAAAAAGGAAACAAAAAAAAGGAAACAAAAAAAAAACCCAAACAAAAAAATATATATATTTCCCAGTGATACAAAGGGAAGTTTGTCTTAATGACTTCCTGTCTGAAGTGCACAGCTGGACTGGCCATCGGTGGTGATTTTTCGTTTTTATGGGCCGATGTTTTGTTTAATTAATTAATTAATTAATTTTTGTAACGGTATAAACAATGAAAGGTGGTGGATTGGCCAATTGGTCATGATCCGAGTGGCAGGGGAACTGAACTTCAGAAGTTATGAACTGCAGTCTATCTGGGTCAGATATAAACCAAGTTTAGGTGTAGTTTATTTTCGTTGTGCTATCTTTTTACAGTCAGTTACAATAACTCGAACTGCGTATTAGCCAGCATGACGGCGTTTCTATACTGCTGGGCGGGTGCTATGATGTTACTGATTGGGAATTTTATTTTATTCATAAGGTTAGTTAGTAGAGTTGCCAACCGTCCCGTAAAAAACGGAATCGTCCCGTATTCAGAGAAAATATTGAGGTGAAAAGGAACGCGATTTGTCCCGTACTTCAGCTAGAATGACAAAAAGACCCAAAGCAGGAGTGATTCTGTGTCTTTACTGCGCAGGCGCCTCTTCTTCTCTCATCCTCTCCCCCTCCCTCTCCTGTTGCTACTTCAATCATGAAACTGATCAGTGATCAGCTGATCGGCTTTTCTGTCGGATGTCCATCTCTCTTGTTTGTTTATCGCCCGCTTTGCGCCAGAAAGGGGAAACCAGCGGATGTCGCGCTAAACAACAGCAGCACGTTTAAGCTTGATAAGCTGTTGTTAGAATTTATTTAATATTACTTTCTAGTATCACCTGATGTTTGCTGGAGCCACAGGCATAAAAGCTGCCGGTCATGATATCGGTTTGGATATGTGGTGAGAGGGAAACATGAAGATGAAACCAGGAGATGTCCTTAACTGAATCATCAGAGCTGAACAGGTGATGGAGAAACAGGTTTACCTTCTAGGTGACATGAATGAGTTGAAGGGAAGTTATGAACTGTCTCTGAGAGACCAATAACACCAGGATCCTTTTCTACTTAGCTGACAGCTGGTAACTGTGCAGGGGCGGGTCTAGCAAAGTTTTGCCAGGGGGCCAGGTAGGGCATTAACAGGGAAAGGGGGGCACAAAGAAATACTTTTCTTACTAATTCTCATTTAAAATGTCTAGCTTTTAATAAATAATTATCTGAATCTTACAACCAAAGTTTTCATCTGATGTAAAATGTATAGAAATCCATTATTGTATATAGTAAATATTAA
>VVHJ01065498.1:0-10996 GCA_015107715.1 Tylochromis polylepis
AAATGAAAGAAACTCTATATGCTTAGGGATACAAGTGTCTCTCTTTGCATTAGGCCAGAATTCCGTGTCGCAGCGTAAACAATCAGCTGAATCTGAATAAAGGAAAAAACAATGAGAGGCTTCTAGGAATTTATTCATTATAAATTTGATTTTTTTTCAGTATAAAACAAATTTAAATGCATGGAGAAACATTTGATTTTACCTGTTGTATTACTGATCTCTCCTTCAGGACACACTGTACAGTCATAGCAGCAGATGGGTTTTCCTTTCTGCAGCATTTTACGAGTTCCTGGAGGACAACTGTCAGTGCACACTGACACTGGCACCTGTCAAAGACAACAAGGTGGCATAACAGATATAAATATATCCTATGTACCAGCAACTTGTTCACCAGAGTTTAATAAGTCAGATTCTCATCCTTTGAGTCATTACTTTTCTGCTATCCTCCATCCAGGTTATGTTTCTGTTAATCCTAAACTCGTGGCCCACTCGTAGTGAGGCATCATACAGCCCTACAGTCACTATCTCAGTGATGCCAGTTTCACTTTTCTGCCAGTTAACCAAGTCATAAATAGCCACAGGATCCCCATTAGCATTAAATGACACATCATAGCCATTTCGGAAAAAATTTACTTTCTTCAGTTCAGTTAAAACCTGTAAAGATGGTAGGGGAGAAAAGAAAAAACATAGAACATTGCAATAATAAACACTGATAGTTCCTTTTATCCAAGTTATATTAGGAATCATGAAAGACATTGGTATTAACATGTTCATTTCTGCTTACCCGATTGGACTTTAACTTGATTAGTTTGTCACATTTTGCTGTGGCATTTGTTTCTTGACACACTGCATTATGAATAGCATGTGCTATTGCATACACAGCTTTGTACACCATGTTAGCAATTCTGAGCTGAGATGTGTCAGTGTACTCGCTTTGGAGATTCTGTATGTCTTCATTTCCATCACACACTTTCTTCTCTATGGCAGGAGCTACAAGTACAAAAAGGCAGATAATGATGTTTTCAAGCCTGAAAGTAAAACTAGATTTCAGGTCTGTTTCATAAATATTAGAAAATTATTTTAGCAGAATGTCTTACATTTGTAAGTGGATAAAATTCTATCGATATACAAGAAAAATTAAACTAAGCCACCTGAACTTGACCTGAAAAATCATCATATCAAGTGAGGATATATGCAGACATACACCTGTGTTCATTTCGTATTTGTTCAGTATCATTAGTTGAAAAAGCATGAGCTCATGAAGCAGCAGTGGCCTTTGTAACACTACAAGTTTGGGAAAATGATTTAAAAGCCAATGAAACTTTCTTACTTTTTTTCAGGCTGCAGTTGAATGCATCTTCCCAGAATTCAGTAAGCACTGGTGAGGCAGATACTTGAGTTGGAGAGAGATTTAACAGGAAGTCTCTGAGACCTGGGATTTCAGACTTTTGAATCCCAAATCCAATGGCCCCACCACAGAAACTGTACTGTGTTAATTCTGTGCTTGTTACCCATGATTCACTGCCGATCCACTGGCGAGGTGGGGAAGGCTCACGTGATAGCTCCTCCAGCAGTATCTTCATGTCTCCAAAAGATGCAAATGCAACAACAACCATAGCTGTAGACCTGGAGAGACAATGTAATGTATTAGAAAAAATGTTTTTAATTTCTTCACATAATCAAATGTTTATTTGAAAGATAATTAAACAAGTCAATGCACAATAATTATCTGTGATGAAGAAACCTGCGGATAACATCTGCTACTTTCTGAATTCTACTCTGTGGGTGTGTCCGATAGAAAGATACAGAGTATTCCACACAGATCCCCTCTTTCTGGGCTGCTTGGAGAAAAGATGCCATGCCATTATTTCCATAATCCGAATCCGACCGAACAGCACCTATCCAAGTCCAGCCAAAGTGTTTCACCAGCTTGGCTAGTGCTTCAGCTTGAAACTGGTCACTGGGGATTGTTCTGAAAAAACTTGGGTACTGCTGCTTGTCAGACAAGCATGCACATGTCGAAAAGTGGCTCACCTAAATCACGAAAAATAAATGTGTAACTTTGAAACAGCTGCACAATCAAACACGAACAGTCAACAAATACTATGTTTTCTAGAAATTCAAAATATTTACCTGAGCAATGTTAAAAGCACTAATAAGTTGTGACATGCTGATAGATGGCGTAGACCCAGAGTCCCCGACAACAGCCATCACCATACCAGACGGAGAGCAGTTTTTACCAGTGTTAATCTCAGCCTCCATTCTATTTAAAAACTGAAATGCCACATGCACAGCCACAGGCACTGATGCACATGAATCATAGATCCGATAACCAAGCTTGATTCCGGGCAGCAGCTCTGTGCTGTTGTTAATCTCTTCTATGGCAAAGACCATCACACTTGTGGATTGCAGCTCAATAGTGTCAATGCTGTAAGCAATCATGTCATTTTTAAATTTAGATTGTCGATTTAGGTAAAGACATTATACGTGATAATTTCAGCTCAGCGGCAATAATGTTGCAGACAGCTAGTTTGGGTACATCAAACCACTGCCTGACCAGTTAAATTCAGCACAGAAATATGACTCAGAAATCAGTAGAAAATTATAGATAAAAATTTACTGTTAAATATTTATAATATAAATAAAAATTCTGTTCTGAAAACACAAAAAATACTTTAAAATCTACATTACTTACTATTGTTAGAATAGTTATATTATAAATACTTATATACCACTGATCATCATACATGCGGAAACAGTTTTAATCTTACATAGTCCAACATGTTTGTAGCACCCTCTTTTTCCACTTACTAACCTTCCTTTGCATTTCACAGGTGCAGGCATGTTGGTATAGTTATTGTAAGATGTTTGCATGTAAGAGTGAAGGGAGAAAGCACCGCCAATAATGAAGTCCCCATCCTTTGAGAATGCAGGTGGACGAGTGCTACCCTGCAGCTTGCAATTCACAGATGATTCCACAGTACCAGCTTTGGCCCCTGTAAGTATAGTCCTTTGATTCAGACCATCTAGACACACAGCCAAGGCTGTGTTCAGGTGAAACAAACACACAGCCAATATCAGACCAATTACAAGATCATCCATCCCTCATTGATGTCAGTTATGTGTATATGGGTGGGAATGCGTTTTTACTGGATTATATAGCTCTTCAGACAAGATTTTTTTTTCTTTAATGCTCACTAGGACATCCCCTTTGTTGGTCATCTTTGAGGAAGTCTTTATTTTGTACGAAATGTGTGCATAGCCTTACTATTACTATTATGTTTTAATATATCTGTTCTCCTATTATAAAATAATTCAGGAAGCACTGTGCAATAGTGAGGTAATAATGTGGACATAAAGAGGTAATACACACTGTACCATTAATTACATACCAAGGTATTATTCAAATGACTTGTTATGGACACTTTTTTGTTTGTTTTTGCTTTTAAGCAAAGTAATATTAAATTGAAATTTATATGATTTGTATTTATATTAAAAATGATAAATTATATAATCATTTATGCATTATGAGGTAAAAACTAGATAGCTGTGAGGTGAAAATGACTTTCCCTTGGAGTTAACAGCAGGTGGAGCCAGGCTGTCAGGTCACGGAGGTGAAGTCATCTTTCCCACACTCCAAGATTAGGTACCAAGTCCTGTTGAATACCAGAGCAGCTGACCTGAGACAGAAGATCATGGCTAAGATGGAAACCTGGTCCCTCTGTGGCCAGTTACTAGGACTATGTGAAGTACCTTCTGAAAGTCTACTAACCTTAACCCTACTATTATGGACAATCCCTACTGTGACCATCACTGAAATCACCCAGCTGATACATAAGGAGATAGCCACAACTGACCATATGCTTAGTGAATACCTCACGTAACAGAAACCCAAGACAGAAGAGAAGCAAGAAAAGGAGCCATCATGGGAGGACAGGCCCCTGCACAGCATGTACAGCCAGCAGATAGAAGAAGTGGCTGATACTGAAAAATCCTACCAATGGCTGGACAAAGCTGAACCGGAAGACAGCGCAGAGGCACTAATCATAGCAGCACAGCAACAAGCTCTAAGCACAAGATTGAAAGAGGCTGGGGTCTACCAAATCAGGCAAGACCCCAGGTGCAGGCTGTGGAAAGATGTCCACAAGACAGTACAGCATATAGCAGCTCGGTGCAAGATGCTTTCAGACAGGGCATACAGTACATGGAACATCATAAACAACTGGCTGGCATAGTATACAGGAACATATGTATCAAATATGGCCTGGAAGTCCTGATGTCAGTATTAGATAAGCCCCTAGGTTGGTTCAGAATGACCAAGCTAAGATCCTGTGGGACTTACAGATACAGACAGTTAGTTATGGTGGACAAGCAGAGTAAGAAGGCCATAGTGATAGATGTAGCTATACCAAGTGATAGCAACATAAGGAAGAAGGAACATGAGAAGCTCTAGAAAAACCATAGGCTGAGAGAGGAGCTAGAGAAGATGTGGAAGGAGAAAGCAATGGTGGTCCCTGTGGTAATCAGAGCATTTCTGCCAGTGACCTCCCAAACTGGGTGAGTGGCTCCAGCAGGTCTCAGGAACGAAATCCGAGATCTCTGTCTAGAAGAATGCCGTCCTAGGAACAACAAAGACACTGCACAGGACCATCAATCTCCCAAGACTCTGGTAGAGGTCCCAAACTTGAGGGATAAAGGCCACCTGCAGGGCTAGTGGGGAACTTTTATATATATGGTAACTTGTTTGAACTGAAATGGGAAATTCTGTGTAGTATTTGGACTCAAATGTTTCATGAAGTTAGGATTAACAATAACGTTCAGCTTTCTGAACCTGAGCTAGTATATGAAGTTGAGAAATACAGGCCAAATAAATTTAGGCTTACCTGAACGCACAGGATCTAGAATCAGTCTCCCGTAGAGGGGCTGGATTCTGTTCCAGTGAAAGGCACTAGGCAGGGATGGTATATTTGCATGCTCCTGTTTTGGTGCCTGTACATTAAGTTTTTCCCTGGTTCTGACTGTTGTTTGGCATTTTGTGCTTAACAGCAGTTCAGAATGCTAGGCCTTTTGGGAGTCCCTGGGTCCAGGAAGGTGGCCTGGCTAGGGACTCAATTGTGCTATTAGGGGAATAAATGCTCACATGAGGAATGGTAGTGTGATCTGGAAAGGTGTGATTGGGAGGACTAGATCCTTACCTGAGTGGTGTTTTGTTATTGGATTTCTGTGCCAGCCATAGTCTGCCCATAACAAACACCATGTTTAAGCTTGAGTGTCCACAGGTGCACTTGTAAACAGAACACTATAGGTTGCCGATTGATGATTAATTTTGTAATCATATCATCAGCTCTGTGGCATGATGTCTTGGACATTCAGATGAGAAAAGGAGTAGCGCTATAAACTGATCAAGACTTGGTGGTGAGTTAGATCAGGTGCCAGGGGTGGATGCTTGATAGCGTGGCCAAAGGTGGAAAGCAACGAAGTACAAATACGTTGTTACTGTACTTTAGAATGTTCAAGTATCTGTACTTTACTTGAGTATTTATTTTCCTGACAACTTTTTACTTTTACTCGCTAAAATTTTAAACAAATATCTGTATTTTCTACTTCTTACATTTTCAAAACAGACTTGTTACTTTAGGTTCAGCTGTATCATTTATAGCGTTTATGCTCAAAAGTCAAAGTGAGCCAGAAGGAGTGCAGGTGTCCGTAAGTTGTGGTTGCAGTACTTCAGGATCTAGCTAGCACTACAGGTGAGAAGGAAGCATGAAGGGAGTGATATTTTTTTAAGTGGTAGGTAATATCAAATTCAATGTTTCTGTCAGCTCAACAACCATCAGCAAACACACAAACCATTTGTGTGCATTTTGTCACACAGTGTGTTGCTTAGCTAAAGGCCCAATTGCTGTATTTCACAGGAAGAAAAACGAGTGCGAGAACTTCACTCAGAGATGGAGAAATATATAGGAAAACAGGCAGGACAAGAGAGGAAGAAGAGAGGTTAGATTTAAAGGTAAGGACTTCTCAGTGATGCTTGATAAACTGTAAATTTAAAGCTTAAATGTGATGTTAGAACTTTAATCACATATTGGATTTGTATATAGAGTGTTTTGATAAATTATGTATTTTCATTTTGTGAAACATACTGCAAAACAAACAAAGCTACACTAACTTCGTGTTGTTCAAATGTTGCAGGAAAATACTGGGATTGTCCAGAATAAACAGGTTAGCTTGCATTAATGTGTCGAATTCACAGCAAAGCTCTGTTTTGGACTGCTGCACAATGGCTCTGGTGCTTGTGGTCACATTTAGGTTGCATCACATGTAGGAGAGATGGATTTGCATTTGATGCTTAGATTTATTCACTCGATTTCAGCGTTATACCGTCCAATATAAAGACAGTATAAACAGTATAGTGTCAATGTAGGGGTTGGACATCAGCAATGATAGCTTGTGAAACTGCTGACATCTTGTTAAATTCAGTTGTGAAAATCCACAAGAGCAGCAGTTCAGCTGATCACAGTCTATACACAAAGAAAACCTACTGAAGCTCACATTAGAAATTATTGTGAGTTGTGATTATTTTCTCAATGCTCAGACACTAAACAGATCTTAGGGTTCCCCCACCTGCTAAATCCCACTGTAATACTTGATTGTACTCATTTTACTGTTTAGGTGTGTAGGCAAAGTCACCCTCTACCACGTAGGCAACAGAAAAAAGTTATTTTTAAAAATTCTCTTTCACTGCTTGTGTCCTATATAACAGATTCAAGCTAAGTACATTAATTAGAATTTGCATTTGAATAATTTTTGTATTCTCATGTACTATAATATTATTTTATATATTAATATAGCATGAAGTCCAGTTACCTTTGTTCAAAAATTATTAGTGGAATTGTCCTTCAAAGAGCTACCTTTACTTTCTTACTCTGAGTACATTTCAGAGCCTGTACTTTTTCCACTTTTATTTGAGTAAGAAAGTTGCTACAGTACTTCAACTGGAGTATTTTGTAACCCAGGTATCTGTACTTCTACTTAAGTAAAGAAAGTCTGTACTTTTGCCACCTCTGAGTGTGGCATACCCAGATGCATGGTGAGTGTGCTAGGAGCAACTGACACAGTTCTCACCTTTTACAAAAGTGTGACAGCATTGCACGGGGGGCTGGGGGACACTGAGTCTGAATTGACTGTGTTCCACATCTCCATTGCTGCTGTGGTAGTATGGGGTGGGCACCTGTCATGGTGTTAACCCCTGAACTCAATGCTGTATACTGCAGGAGAAGGGAGTAGTCAAACTGAAAAAAAAAGTTATTGGGCCTGGTTGGCTTAGGAGAATATATAGATAGGTTACCAGTACTGGCAGAGTGTGGCTCTATGTGGCATGTGGGAAGGGTTTGGTAAGGCAATAGAGTTGCAAGGAAATTGGCAAACAGGTGCTCAGTAGGGGGAAGTGGCTTTCTGTCCACATTATATATGGTAGGAATAGAGTGTGGCTGACATCAACTGAGAACATAGTAAAAGGAAAACTCAACAATCTCATTAATACACCATCTGTCATGAAAGCAGAGTCACGGGATGAAGGGGATAACTCACCCATTACTGTGAGTAAGGTCATTGAGGTAGTAAAACAACTCCTTAGAGGGCAGGTCCCTGGGATGGATGAGATTTGTCCAGAATTTCTCAAATTTCTGGATGTCATGAGGTTGACTTGGTTGACATGCCTCTGCAGCATTGTGTCAAAGTTAAGGACAGTTCCTCTGGATTGGCAGAGTGGGTTGATGGCTCCCCTTGAAATTTTCTATCACTCAGCAGCTGTGGGTAACACAGTTGATTACACTGATTAGGAAGTGACTGACTGCAAACTGGATGCTTTTGAAGCATCTGTTGTCAACAGTTGGTAATTAAATCATAAGGTTGCTGATGCTGCTGTTCAGCATTCATGTAAGAAAGTCAGGAAAGTCAGGATCCAAGATTTCCCAGTGGAACATTGCATGAGTAAATGATTACAGTTGTGCCACATCGATGTATATGAGTATACTATCATAGAACACAGTCACTTAACTTAACTTAAACTGCATTAAATGGCTCTTTTCAGATGGACTTTGTATCAAATGGAAGTTTTAACAGCAGCTGTATCAAACCACCACCAGATTGAGGGAGTGAACGCTGGCATGTTTTGACTGCTGCTGCTCTCTTTCTATACTTTTTGCTTAGTATAGTTACGCATGTTTGTTTTATTCCCTGAACCAATATTGTCTGCCAGGTAAGGTGTTTCTCTGCCTTACCTGTTTGGCTGGTGTGTTTTTGGACATATTTACTGTCAGCTGTTAGCATCTGCTGTTAGCCGCTGGGCTGTTTTCGGACAGCCGGCTTTCAGACATTATAACATCATGACTGTTAAGGTCTTGTTCTTCCAGGCTCTTCTTACTGGGTTTGTTCTACAGTCCATACTCCGGCCTGTCTCCTCCACTCTGAGATACTCAGAGTGGAGGAGACAGGCCGTGTATCTTATCAATGCTTTCAGCACCTCGGCACTTCCGCCGGCTTTACTGCTGCACCCGGACATTGCCTGGCGCCCGCGTCAAAAGTATGTCCACCGCAGATCCAGACAGACTGCTGACCGTAGTGTGCTTGCTACCCTTGCCAGGTCGGCTTGCAATGGTAGCAGTGACCATCCCGTCTCCGTTGGAATGCTAAATGTCCGATTGCTCTCCAGCAAGGGACCTCTTGTCTATGATCTTCTTAATAATCATAAACTTGACTTTCTGTGTCAAACGGAGACCTGGCAGCATCCAAATGATTTCGCCGAACTCAATCTGACCACTCTGCCTGGATTTGTTTACACCTGCCAAACCCATGTGTCTGGAAGTGGGGGTGGCTTTGCGATCCTACACAACAGCAGGTATAAGGTATCTTCTCTTTCTGCTCCTGCCTATTCTTCATTTGAATCCATGATGATACAAATTAATGGACCAATTCCCACAATTTTAGTTGATGATTACATCTAAACCCAACTCTGACTTTTTAAATGATTTTTCTGATGTTCTTGCTGAAATTCTACTCTTATCTCCAAATATAATATTGCTAGGAGATTTTAATATCCACATGGACAGCACATCAAATTCATCCACAAGAGAATATTGGCTTATACCAATATATGGATGTTCGCACACACTCCAAAGGACATATTTTGGAGCTTGTCTGCTGTACTGGTGTCACCCCAAAGAACTGTGCTGTATCGGGACATGCCTTTTTCAGATCATAAATTAGTTTTATTCAGTGTTAGTCTCCCACTGTACAAAAATAAACAAAACTGCTCAATTACTTTTAGAAATATTAGGGGCATTGATCTGTCAGCTCTTTCCCTTGGCATTTATAATTTACCAATCACAGATGCCTCAGCTTCCATAGATTACTTGGTATCTCACTACAACAATGGACTTATCAGCCTCTTAGATATGAACTTTGCCAGCTTAAAGCTGTTGGATGCCACCTGGAACGTCTCTTCAGGAAAACAGGACTTACTATTCATAAGGACATGTATCTCAGTCATATACAACATTATAAAGAAGCTATTTATCATGCTAAGTCTGCTTACTACATTTCTATTATTGAGTCTGCTGAAGGAAACACTTGTACTTTGTTTTCTACATTACACAATATTGTTAAACCTCCAGATTCCTTTGCCATACATACACACTCTGCTGCAGTCTGTAACAAATTTATGGACTTTGTTTATACCAAAATTTTGAATTTTCCTCAACAATTGCCCTCTTATTGTGATATGGTCAATTGCTCTACTTGCATTTTTTCTCCTACTCAACTGTCATCTTCTCTATCCAGTTTTGAACTTCCTACAATAATTCAAATATCTTCTATGATTGCTAAGTTAAAGTCATCATCATGGAGGTCGGCAGCACACAAGTCCATAATTACTCAGTTCAGGTGGACGACCCAGGGGCCAACGGCACAAGAGTCCATAATTATGTAGCTCAGGAGGCTGGAGGCAGGGCCAGAGGTGGCAACGGAGTAGATCAGGAGGTCAACCGCGTGGAAGGCAGCGATGGCTGTGATAGAGTAGGTCCGGAGGTCATCCGCGTGGTAAACGGTGGCGGAGCAGGTGTAGGCTTGACTGAGGACCCCCTGGCGGCTTGGCTGGTGGCTGGCGGTTGGTAGCTGGTGGCCAGCGGCGGCATGGGCGTGTGCGAAGATCTTCAGGTGGCTTGGCGGGCGGCTGGCATGCTGGACGTGGCTTGGCAAGCGCCGGGCGCAGCTTGGCAGGTGCCGGGTGCACTGGACATGGCTTGACAGGCCCAGGCGAGGTGATGACCTCTGGCTGGGTTGTGGCAGGACCAGGAAAGGCGACGACCTCTGGCTGGGACGTGGCAGGACCAGATATGGCAGGATCAGACGTGGCAGAGGAAACCATAACCGATTGAGTGGGTAGCAACATGGCAGCTGCAGGTGGTGGAGCTGATGGCAGCATGGCAGCTGCAGAAGATTGAGCAGGTGGTTGAGCTGATGGCAGAGTGGCAGCTGGTGGTAGTCGAGCCTCCGGTGATGTGGCAGGATGCTGGACGGGCTATGCTGAGCCTCCAGCTGGCGTGGCAAGATGCTGGACGGGCTCGCCTAAGCCTCCAGCTGGCGTGGCAGGATGCTGGACGGGCTCGCCTGAGCCTTCAGCTGGCGTGGCAGGAACAGGTTCAGGCACCTGCTGAGAACCAACCGCTCCCACCCCAGAGACTGATACAGGTGCGGAGCTCAGCAGTGCCCTGGCTGACCTCACTCTGGGAGCTGGCATGGGTGCAGGGACAGACTGGACACCAGCCACTCCCACCGGAGGTGTAGGTACAAGTGCAGGAGATGACTGACTCACGGCTGCTCTGACCCTAGGAGCCAGAACTGGCACATGTGCTGGCTGGACGACCGCTGCCTCCACCCGAAGATCAGATGTGGGTTCGAGGTCGAGCGGCGCCTCAGCCACCCTGGGAGCAGGAGT
>VVHJ01065499.1:10535-29444 GCA_015107715.1 Tylochromis polylepis
CCGACTACAGAATGGAGCAGTTGCCAGCCACCTCCTCTACATGGATGACATAAAGCTGTATGCCAAGAGTGAACAAGACATTGATTCACTGATCCACACCACCAGGATATACAGCAACGACACTGGAATGTCGTTCGGACTGGAGAAGTGTAGTCGGATGATAACTAAGAGAGGGAAGGTAGTCAGAACTGAGGGGATCGAACTACCAGAAGGAAACATAGCAGACATAGAGGACAGCTACAAGTATCTGGGGATCCCACAGGCAAATGGGAACCATGAAGTGGCCGCTAGGAAAGCTGCAACCACCAAGTACCTGTAGAGGGTCAGGCAAGTCCTGAGGAGTCAGCTGAACTGTAAGAACAAGATCCGGGCTATCAACACCTACGCCCTGCCTGTGATCAGGTACCCTGCTGGGATAATAAGCTGGCCAAAGGAGGAGATAGAAGCCACTGACATCAAGACAAGGAAGCTCCTGACCATGAATGGAGGGTTTCACCCCAAGTCCAGCACCCTGAGACTGTATGCTAAGTAGAAGGAAAGAGGCCGGGGACTAGTGAGTGTCAGTACCACAGTCCAGGATGAGACAACAAATAGACAACAGAGTACATCAGAAAGATGGCTCCAACTGAGTGCGTGCTCAGTGAATACCTCAGGCAGCAGAAACCCAAGAAAGAGGAGGAAGACGAGGAACCATCATGGAAGGACAAGCCCCTGCACGGTATGTACCACCGGCAGATAGAGGGAGTGGCTGACATCCAGAAATCCTGAAAAGAAAATGGTGGTGGCTAACCAACTGGACATAGTAGTGGTAGACAAACAGAAGATGATGGCCGTAGTGATAGACGTAGCAATACCGAATGACAGCAACATCAGGAAGAAGGAACACGAGAAGCTGGGGAAGTACCAAGGGCTCAGAGAATAGCTCCCAGTGGTAATCGGAACACTAGGTGCAGTGACTCCCAAACTAGGCGAGTGGGTCCAGCAGATCCCAGGAACAACATCTGAGATCTCTGTCCAGAAGAGCGCAGTCCTAGGAACAGCTAAGATACTGCACAGGACCCTCAAGCTCCCAAACCTCTGGTAGAGGACCCGAGCTTGTAGGATAGACTGCCCGCAGGGGCGAGAGAGGAATTTTCTTTTCTTTTCTATATATATCAAATATTATATATTCAATTAAATTAAATTAAATTTTATTTATATAGCGCCAAATCACAACAATAGTCTCCTCAAGGCACTTTATATTTGTATAGTAGATTGTACAATAATAGATACAGAGAAAACCCAACAATCATATGAGCCCCTATGAGCAAGCACTTTGGCGACAGTGGGAAGGAAAAACTCCCTTTTAACAGGATTGGATTCAGGAGACAGACACTCGCTCTACTTTTAAGATCAGTCTTAAAACTTTCCCTTTTGATAAAGTTAGGGCCGGATCAAGTGACCCCGAACCCTCCTTTAGTCATGCTTCACTAGGCCTAGGCTGCTGGGGGGCTTCCCATGATGCTCTGAGGCTTTCGTCTTCAATAAATACCATAAAGACTTGTCACGTAAAAAGGGAGGTGCTTCTCCAGTGTACAGTTTAAATAATGACAGCTCCACCAGTGAGAAACTTCTTACTGCTGTCCTGCTAAGACCCAGCGTTATGTTTCGTTTTCCAAGCTGTGCTGTTTTTTTGTTGTTTTTATCTCATCGCTACCAAACCTGAAGCCAAATCGCTTCATATGCCTTAAACCAAATTTAATAGTCTCCTCCATTTTCCATTCAGGCTGACTGTTTCTCTGAGTGTTGTCATTTGCCATCTTGAAATTTTAACAGGTTTCCTGGAGGAGCCCAGCTCAGCAGCTGCCGTGAAAGGGCCCTTTAAGCGCCTCGCTTCAGCTGCAGCTCCTCCATCGTTCTTTGAAATGCTCAGCTGGGTCAGGTACAGCAAAGTGTCGACCTATTGCCAAACTGACCCAGCTGACCTTCACCTCCACCTGGCAGAGTCCAGCTGACTAGCCAGGGGCTACAGCTGGGCTTCACTGCCCTCTGTCCCTTCATCATTCAACCAACCAAATACTCCTAATGCCTCACATTCTTGGTGCTTCTCCTCTTTCATTCTTTACAATGAAGAAGACGAGCTTGTTTTCATCCTTAAAGTGCTCTCCTGTCGTTGTAGAGTCAGCCAGCAGCTCTGTCTTTTACAGGGGACTGCAGCTTATAGTGCGGGAAGCGTTATACCTCCCCAAGCTGTGTTTCTAACCACGTTTCTACACAGGTTTATTTGCACTGCTGTTAATTTCCGTGATATTCACACAGTCATCTTCGTTTTCTTTCTTTTTATGGAGTTCTGCATGGGTTTGACTTGTTTTTTAGGAGAGTACTCAGCCAGCTCTGCCTCACCAAACCACCCCGAGTACAACCCCAATTCCAAAGAAGTTGGAATGCTGTGAAAAATGTAAACGCGCAGTGCCATGATTTGCAAATTTGACCAACCCATATTTATTCACTCGTTTTGAAATTTGGTGGCAGCAATATGTTTCAAAAAGGTTTGGAGGGGTTCGTGTTTGCCGCTCTTATTTTAACAACAGTCTCTAAACACCTGGGAACAGAGGAGACCAGCTGCTGGACTTCTGGGAGATGAAGTCTTGTCTGAGAGAGGACTCCGGCTGCTCAACAGCCCTGATCGGTCCTTCTCTTTAGTCTGGAGGATGCAGCGTCCACGTTTTCCAAAAAGAATTTGAAGTTTTCTACTTTTCCTCAGTCCATTTTTAACCTCCTAAGACCCGAACTCTTTCAAGGCATGCATTTTTAATTTCTCTTTGCTGTTTGGGCTGATTGGGACCTGATGAATGTAAAAACAAAGAATCATCTTTTTACCTGATGTAGTGTCTGAGAAAAATGATATCCACATATGAGGACATTCATTTTAAATTTCGATAGAACAGTGACAGTATAATATCTTTGTAAGTGGATATCAGGCCCTTGTAGAGCAAAATTTAGTATTGTGGTCTAAACAACCCAAAATGTGATGTCCACATATGTGGACGCCAGGTCCTAGGAGGTTAAAGTACAAAGTTACATTTTCTAATTGGTTGTTTTGTCAGACCAGCAGTTCAAAAATGCCATATTTCATTTATAAACACATCACAAAGATTCAGGGTTACCTGATCCAGGCCTAACTTTAAGCTTTATCAAAAAGGAAAGTTAAGGAAAGCCTAATCTTAAAAGTAGAGGATGCCTGTCTCCCAAATCCAAACTGGGATCTGGTTCCACAGAAGAGTGGCGTGAAAGATGAACGCTCTGCCCTCCATTCTACTTTTATGAAATTTGAACCACGAATAAGCTAGCACTCTGAAAGCCAAGTGTTCTGTTAGGATAATAAGGTACTATGTTGTCTTTAAGATATAATGGGGCCTGATTATTCAAGATTTTGCATGTGAGGAGGATTTTATATTCTTAATTTAACAGGGAGCCAATTAAGAGAAGCTAAAATGGGAGAAGAATACTCTCTCTCTCTAGTCCCAGTTAGTACACTCGCTGCAGCGTTCTGAATCAGCTGATGGCTTTTCAAGCTTTTAGAGCGACCAGATAATAATGATTTACAGCAGTCTACAGGTAATCAATGTATAAACTAGCTTTTCAGCATCACTTTAGGACAGGATTTTTCAGATTTTATCTCTACGCAAATAAATAATATGTGTGTGTTCGTATAAATATGGTTCAGTAATTCAGTGAAATTAAAGGCCAAAGCCTGTGCAGGTTATTCTCTGTATACTGCTATTATAACTACTGGCTGTATACAAGATGATAAAGAAAAAACTGAATGGAGTGGTGAAAGATAATTAATGCAGATGCTTTAATTCAGACCTCATGGGGTCATTGAATGGTTGGATGAGCATTAAAAGCAACATACACAAGGAGAACACAAGGGCGAAGCATTAATACTTTGCCCCCAGATATCTCTGCCAACAAAACCGTGATCGTAGCTGTTTATTTATTTATTTAGTCTGATCCAGCAAGATCAGCAAAAACTACCAAGTTGAATTTCGTGAATCCATTGATAGAGCATTTGCTTTGGCAGAGGATGCGCTCTTATCTTGTCTTTCTGGGTGGCTTAAAGGAACTTGGCAGAAGGCTCGTTTGACCCAAATACAGATTGGTAGACCCATTTCTCAAGCTGTTTCAAGTCTGTGGTTTGATCTTGTTTCCTTTTCCCAGGTGCCCTAAGCGAGCGTAAGAAGGTCACTCTTGGTACACAGCCCACTGTGCTGAGGACCTTCAGATCCCTGTCCACTTCCAATGTCTTTGCCTGCTCTGACCGACCCACTGTTATCTATTCCTCCAACCACAAGCTGGTGTTCTCCAATGTCAACCTCAAGGAGGTCAATTATATGTGCCCACTCAACTCCGAGGGCTACCCCGACAGGTCAGCAGCAGAACTTTTCTTACTTTCATATTTTATCAGCGTGTAGTTTAATGGGAAATTCATCTGTCTTTTTTTCCTGTGCTCTGAAGAGCTGGTAGCCGCAAGCCCTTAACGTCTTTTGTTTTGATCCTCTAGCTGACAGAGCTGACTCAGATGTAGTCTCTTTTGATTACAGATGCATACAACCCCACTTTTTGATTTGCAGATAGTGGGTGTATTTTGCCTCTTCCCTCGCCCCCCCACTAATGCTGCATTTTTCGTCACAGTTTGGCTCTGGCCAACAACAGCACTCTGACTATTGGAACCATCGATGAGATTCAGAAACTCCACATTCGCACTGTTCCCCTGTATGAATCTCCAAGGTCAGTCAAATATTGAGTTAGAACTGAACTTGAAATGAGCATTTCACATCCATCATCTGTACAAATAATGCTGTTTGTTCTTCGTGTTTGCAGTGATTTTTGCCCATTTGTTCTAACTAATTTCTCACACTGGTTTTGTTACATATGTGATAGATCATATCTTGTTCCCTTTTGTTTTCCCCCCTTTTTTCCTTCAGTCTTTTAAGTGACAACCATTTGCTTAGTATGATTTGATAAGGCTATCAGATTAGGTTATTGATAAGGTTATATTATCAAGTCAGAAAGCACAAAGCAGGCTCCCCTAGGAGCCCCCCCCCCATTTACCCATTTGCTCTTTTCATATTCACTAACGTGTTTCTACCACTGTCTCATCTCACTCAGACGGATCTGTTACCAGGAGGTTTCCCAGTGTTTCGGGGTTCTGTCCAGCAGAGTGGAGATTCAGGATGTAAGCGGCACCACATCTGCTGTACGACCCAGCGCGAGCACTCAGGTGCGGTACCTCCCTGTTGTTTGAATCATAAACACCACAGGGCTTGTTTGTTCTGCACTCTTATCTAACCAGGCACACTGACTGAGAATATTGTTCATAAAATGAATCTGTGAGCTGTCAAGACGGCAAATGTTTTGTCTTGTTAGTTACCTGCGAGGACCACTGTAGCCCGAATTTCTAAACTGGGATTAAAATCTCACTCGTATGGTATTCAGTGTTACACTTTGCTTAATCACAGCCTGATAACTATAATCTGAGCATAATTGAAGCTGTTACAGTAAAGGGTTTCCTATTTACAGTTTAACAATGCTGTATGCAATTTTTAAAAGGCGTGAAGTTAAAATAGAGAACAATAAGATCTCAGAATATATTCGTAGAAATGTTGCTATGTTGAGTTTGTAGTAGTTTAAAGAAGTCAGAAAATAAACAATCCTTTTTTTGTCTCATGTTTTGATCACATTTATTTATTTTAGAATGCATTTATGTGAGCTGTTAATTAAACACCAACCTAATAGCATAATTAAAGTAATCAACTACTGAGCCATTGTCAGGTTTGCCATAGGAATTTTTAGCACTGTAAATATACAAAGTAGATGACAGCAGAGAGTTTCTGGCTTTCAGTGTGAAGAGAAAGCTTGTTGTACTAGCTAGAGAACAGCAAATCATGCTATGTGTTCACACATGAAACCTACAGTAATTAGTGAACATAACTGGATAGCAGCTGAACATGTGAAGGTAAAACGGTATAATGCCATAATATTTGCCTTGACAAGAAATAAACTTGTCAGTAATTTTTTGGGGGGTTAACAGTAACAGTAGGTGTTGAGTTTGGTTCAGAGTGCAAGCTTGAAGTCAGCATGTCTTCTTTACTGTAAACAAAGTCCTACTAGAAGGAGGTCTTGTAATTTGGCAGCCTTTTCAAATACCTCAAGAGACTTATAACTGAGCTGTTATCATCTTAAAAAGCATACGAGGATTTGTTAATCCACTTTATCTTCTAAATAATAAATGTGTACATAAAAATATTTCAACCCAATAATGCCATTTCTTATCACATCAAGTCTAATATTGCCAGCAACATACTATTTATGCTGCGTCACTTGGGCCAGCTGTTATGAGTATTTTTAAGTTCTTAAGGCTTCTTGCTGTGGGGGAAATAATTACTGGATTATCTGCTGTAAGTATCTTCACTTACCAAAAAATGAACGGTCATTTTTAATGGTAGCTTCATTTTAACGACGAGAAACAGAATATCAACCAAAAATCCAGAAAATATATTGCATAAAAATAATAAATTAATTTGCATGTCACTGAGCATTTTTACAGTACGTAGCCCCAGCCATTGGCTCCTCACTGTGCTGAAGTTGTCCTGAAACAGCCCCAAAGCATAATGTTTCCACCTCTGTGCTCGACTGTGGGGATGTTATTCTTTGGGTCATAATTGGCATTTTTCGTCCTCCTCACAGCAGGTCGAGTTGAGGCGAAAAGCTCAATTTTGATTTCATCTGTCCACAGCACTTCCTGTCCAACATCTGTAATTGACCAGCTGACAGATTTACAATCAGTCCAAAATTCTGACTGGGTCGTAGGGTTTCTAATAGTCAGGAACATGCAAATCAATTTATAATTTGGTTTTTTTGCTTGTTTGTTTTTTGTTTTTCATTTTTGGTTGATATTCTGTCTCTCTCCATTAAAATAAAACTACCATAAAAATCAGAGACTGTTCATTTCTTTGTGAGCAAACTAAATAATTCAATAGGAGTTAAAAAAAATAATTTCCCCCCACTGTATGTAGTGGCAGTGACCATGTAGGCACTAGTGCATTTAACTACACATCTGTTAAAAATAAAGGTGACAAAAATAATATAGTAGCAATAAGAGTAAATGTATGATGACTAAATGATGATTAATAAGTTTCTAAGTCTAATATAAAAACATTAATTTTGATTTCCAAAATGGTGCAGAAACCCTGAAAGATTAGTTATTGTTAGAACGTTTGTTCTGTAAAGCCATTTAGATAGCAGCAGAGTGGATGAGTGAGGAAGGATTAGGCCATTTGCTTTATTCCATTGTCTTCTCTTAATGTTGCTCATAGTCAAGCTCAATTTATCTGGTTAGAGTTTAGTGTTCACATCAAATTTTGGCAACAGGGAACATAATCATCTTTTGTTTAATTTGTTGACATGAAATGCAGATGACGAGTTTTTAGCTGACAAGAAGAAGAAAAAATAGTAGAACCAGCCTTTCAAAGGGATTCTCACATGGAGAGCTAATCAGAAACATCCACATTGGCAGTATGTGTTATGCCCGCTCAACTTGGCTCTTTATCTTCTCCAAGGGGACAGGTGTATACTTTTATTTGTGTTTGCATTTACTGCCGGAGAGCCTCTCACATGTGATGACCAGAATGATGTTTACCTGATTTTAAAATGCTGCACATCTGCTGCCACAGATGGTGCCGACTGTGCTGTTCACACAGCTCATGTTGAAATGGGGATTTGAATTGTTTTATAAACCTGTGTTTGGCTTTGTCTGTCCTTCTCTTGCTTGTTCCATCTCATAAATCTACATCCTCCTAGGCTCTCTCTAGCAGTGTGAGCTCCAGCAAGCTCTTCCCCAGCAGCACTTCTCCCCACGAGACTTCCTTCGGGGAAGAGGTGGAGGTTCACAATCTGCTGGTTGTGGATCAACACACCTTTGAAGGTGAGACAGCAGAATATACATTTCAATTTGAACTCAGAGCTGGAGATTTATATGGAGCATATGATAGTAAAGTAATGTTGGCAATTTGGTGCATCATGCATGGTCATCATTTTCTAATAAAAGTTGCTGTTTTCTTTTATTTAATCTTATTTACTGCTTAAATGTTTGTTTTTATGGTGTTTTTTGTATTCTATGATTGTATAAAGGTTCATAAAATATAAATGTTTTGGCATTCTGTATCTAAAGCAAACCTCTGGCTCTTTATGGAATAACTGAATGATTTCTGGGAGTCATGCAAACAGTCTTCAAGCTGAATCCCAGGCAGGATTTCCTTCAGTCTGTTTTGCAATGCAGATTTTACTGCACCAAGCCTTTCTTTAAATACCCAGGCATGGCCATCCCCACATAAATTAGTGTATGTTATATGTTAATAACATGTAAATAAGGGACTGGTTCAGCACACTGTGTCCACATCTCATTCTGCTTTATTAATGTGCAATCAGATAACCGCTCATTTAGATGTTGTGAGTTTTCCATCAGATATGGAGACACACTTTGATGCATTAGGGTGCAGATCCTGATTTGTATGCAGTTATATTTTATTAATTACCTCCACCTACACTGCCTAGGTTAATGAGCAAAAGCAACAATAAAATTGAAAAATTTCCTCTCTAGACAGGTGCAATAAAACTAAAAAGAGAGCGAGGGAGATTAGAAATTATGCCTGTCTTCATAGTACACAGATGCAGGGGATCAGTCTGGTTTGCTACATTATTCTGAAAATCTTGCTCAGCGTCATACATCGACTCTGGCATTAAACATAAATGGAGGGGGGAAAAAGTACAATGGGCCAAGAACTATCAAACAGACCTGCATACAAGCTGTAGGCAATCCTCCATCTTGGCTATACGATATGTGGATGAGAAGTCAAAAGCATGCTGTCTAATTATGAAGCCATCCATTAACAAGGACTGGAGAGCTGAACTGGGCAAATAATTACCAGAGGGTATGTGGGACATGTGTTTAAAATAGATACATCTGTTAATGAATGTATTGTGCAGTGTTATACAATTGCTGCACAACATTGTTGAGTCCAGTGTAAAGTGCTGCTGAGATTGCACTATTCAGATAAACCCGAGATCTCACTGCAGCGAGATAAATCTGATTCAAAAGACGCAACGTGAGAAGATGGGAGAGGGAGATCTGGGCAGGTGTGGTGTGTCTTGTTTTTCTGCTGTTTATACAGTATCCAGCAGCACTACTTTTCAGTTTGTGAACTGAAAAGTAGTTTACATCATGGATATTGTCTGTAGATTTGTAAATACTAACAAGACTAATAACTTCTCAATAATTTTTTTTTTTTAAATTACTTAACTGTTCCAAGTGGACATTGTGCGTTGTCAAAGGACAGTATGACAGCGATTGTAGTAGTTTTTCTCTATAGCGTACTGTAGTCGTTCTTTAAAAACCTGCTTGGCCACTCATGCTTGCCTTGTCCAGTTTTTATTGCAATGCTACAGTGTTTACATTTGTGAAGGATCATTCTTCAATTATTAACAAAAACTTTGATGGAAAGAAAAAATTGCAATGAGTTAAATCCAAGTAACAGACACATTCTCCTTGTTTTACATTTCTAACAAAGTCATTTGTATTTTGTGTATTTGTCAGTTCTGCATGCCCATCAGTTCCTCCCCAGTGAGTATGCCCTCAGCCTGGTGTCTTGTCGCCTGGGAAAAGACCCATCTGTGTATTTTATCGTCGGCACCGCCATGGTGTACCCAGAGGAGGCTGAGCCCAAGCAGGGCCGCATCATTGTCTTCCACTACACCGACGGTCAGTACCCAAGCGTTCTTCAGCTTTCTCCATTTGTAGCAAATAAACCTAAAAGCACTTTTCTGTCTTGTTCTTCAACGTTTATCTCATTTGCCTCCTCAACTCGGCTCATTTTGCCTTGCTCTCTTCATCCTTCACCTGCTTTCATTTTGTCCTCTCCACCCTCTGTCCTGTATTTCACGCACGAACACTTTGTCCTGCCACGCTCCTGTTTCCCTCCTCACTTAATCATTTTCTTATCACTTCTTATCAGACGTTCCTCCTCTCGACACTACTGATTCTTCTCATTTCCTTTCACACTGCGCTCCTCTCAAGGTGCATTGCAAGCCTTTCGTTTGTCCTCCTACAACTCTTCATTGTGCCTATCGTCATTCTGAACACATCTCTCTTCCCTTCACTTTTTCCCCACTCTCAGTAATTGAGCAGTAGTCACTTTTTTTTTTTTTGTAGGAACTAGTTTAACTCAACCTTTCATGGCTAATGCTTTGAATGTTAACACAAGACTGACTGGCAGACACTGCTTTTTCCTTCAGGTAAGCTCCAAACCGTTGCTGAGAAGGAGGTGAAAGGAGCTGTCTACTCTATGGTAGAGTTCAGTGGGAAATTGCTGGCCAGCATAAATAGCACAGTAAGTGGTCATTAGTATTTTTTAGCTGGTCTCTGAAAAATCTTGACTTGACTATAGTCATGCTTGAAGCCCTGAAGAAAAGTGCAGCTTGAAGGTTAAATTGTTTTAATTTGTCAGATTCTACTTTTTCTTCTATTTAAAAAAAATTGCTTGCACATTAAATCTTTACTCTCAGCCCTTGGGAAGGTGCCTAAGTCAAGTGCACCTCCATCACAATTACTTTTCACTTCCCACGTCACAATTTACCATCTGGTCCAGAGATTAAAAGCAGTATCTCTCTATTCTGCTTCAGTTTTCTCACCATGTGTCGAGAAAACTGAGTTGTGACATGTGTTTACTTGTATAACTGGCCTGGCTCTGCAGATGCTCAAGTTCAGCTTCCAGCTAGAGAAACTTTCACTCAGATCCTTCATTTAACCTTAACATGGAGACTGGCTGCATATTCTCTTCTAAATAATATCTGAATATATTAAATTTAGACTCTAAATTGTTTATTCCTTAGCGTACTTTTGTAAAACTTCTTTGTATTGTGCTGAAGAGACATCAACTGAAGGTGACCTGGGACCAGACTGTTCTTTCATATAATATCAATTTATACCACAAGATGGAGCATTGAATTAATATAACATTTATGTAGACGAGCAAAATAACAGATTCTTACATCTGATGGTGGACTGAGGAAATGAAAATAGACCTTAAAATAAACAATTAAAACAAAAGCAGCACACATTTCAATACAACCACAGATATAATGCTGTCCTCTAGTGGTGAACATTTTAAATTTGCAGAGGTTATACAGTGGTGTGAAAAAGTGTTTGCCCCCTTCCCGAGTTCCTCTTTTGTATGTTTGTCACACTTAAATGTTTCAGATCATCAAGCAAATTTTAGTTTTAGACAAAGATAACACAAGTAAACACACAATGCAGTTTCTAAACGAAGGTGTTTATTATTAAGGCAAAAAAAAAAATTCAAAAACCTACATGGCCCTGTGTGGAAAAAGTGATTGCCCCCTAAGTCTAACAACTGGTTGGGCCACCCTGAGCAGCAACAACTGCAATCAAGGGTTTGAGATAACTGGCAACGAGTCTCTTACAGCCCTGTGGAAGAATTTTGGCCCACTCATCTTTGCAGAATTGTTTTAATTTGGGGACACTGGAGGGTTCTCATGCATAAACCACCTTTTTGTCACTTGGATTAAGGTCAGGACTTTGACTAGGCCACTCCAAAGTCTTCATTTTGTTGTTTCTCAAGGCATTCAGAGATGGACTTGCTGGTGTGTTTTGGATCATTTTCCTGTCACAGAACCCAAGTACACTTTAACTTGAGGTCTTGAACAGATGGCCAGACATCCTCCTTCAGGATGTTTTGATAGACAGCCAGAATTCATGGTTCCATTTACCACAGCAAGTCTTTCAGGTCCTGAGGCAGCAAAACGGCCTCAGACCATCACACTACCACCACCATGTTTTACCGTTGGTATGCTGTTCCTTTTGTGAAATGCTGTTACTTTTATGTCAGATGTAATGGGACACATACCTTCCAAAAAGTTCAACTTTTGTCTCATCAGTCGACAGAGTATTTTCCTAAAAGTCTTGGGCGTCATCAAGATGTTTTCTGGCAAAACTGAGATGAGGCTTTATGTTCCTTTTGCTCAGCAGTGGTTTTCATTTTGTAACTCTACCATGTAGGCCATTTTTGCTCAGTCTCTTTCTTATGGTGGAGTCATGAACACTGACCTTAACTGAGGCAAGTGAGGCCTGCAATTCTTTGAATGTTGTTCTGGGGTCTTTTGTGTCCTCCTGGAGGAGTCATCGCTGCGCTCTTGGAGTAATTTTGGTCAGCCGGCCACTCCTGGAAAGGTTCACCGCTATTCCATGTTTTCGCCATTTGTGGATAATGGCTCTCACTGTGGTTCGCTGGAGTCCCACAGCTTTAGAAATGGCTTTATAACCTTTTTCAAATCTCACTTACTTTGTTTCTTATTTGTTACTGAATTTCTTTGGATCGTGGCATGATGTCTGGCTTTTCAGAAACTTTGGGTCTACTCCACTTTGTCAGGCGGGTCCTAATTTAAGTGATTCTTGATTGAGAACTGGTGTGGCTGGAGTTAATTTATGTTATAGCAGGGGGGTTAACTGTTTTGCACAAGGCCCTGTAGGTGTGGATTTTTTTGCCCTTAATAAACACCTTCATTAAGAAATGGTATTTTGTTTTTACTTGTTATCTTTGTCTAATATTTAATTTGTTTGATGATCTGAAACATTTAAGTGTGACAAATATACAAAACAGTAGGAAATCAGGAAGGGGGCAAATACTTTTTCACATCACTGTACTTTTGGCATTATCCAGAGCACAAAAAAAGTTTTGCTCAGGAGTAGGTCAGACTGCTTAGTATGCTTCATTTAGTTCACCTCTGAATGATTTGCATGTTTTGACTTTCTTTGATTGTCACAGCAAAAGGAAAAGTACCTCCTTAGCAGTTTTTCTTCAGTATCTATCCCACATGGATAAATATGAGGATTGCTTGACATACAGTGTGAAAGAAACAGCCTCACCCCCACTCTGCTGTAATACCATACTCATACACTAAGATATAGATAGATTAAAAGGATTATAAGCTTGAAATTCATGTTTATCCAAAGATTTAGTGATGGGTTTCAGATTTCTGGAACTCATCATTCACTGCAGCTAACTTTCCACATCAAACTTATCATCTAGCTCCCAAAGATTAAAGGGTAATCAATCTTGGAAGCAGTATTAATTTTTCTTTATGTTAACAACCTCAGTAGTGCATTATGCAAAATCTTTTGGTTTTTTTACTGGACAATTTTATTTTATTTTTTTTTATCTCTTTTTTTGTTTGTTTGTTTTGTTTTTAAACTATAGATTTTTAAACTTGCATCTTTCTTTCTGCATCTTAGTATCACTAAGCACTACACTCTTTATGTCTGCTCAAACTTGATAAATGATTTAAATTTTTCTGGATATGTAAGAAATTCCTGACTGAAGTAGAAACCTTGATCTTATATGGGACTACAACTAGATAGCAACCAGCTGAGTGGAGTCCCCTACTGCAAAGTCAAACAGTCAAGAGTCATTGCTGATTCGGACTGATTGCAACATTGGCAACACAAATTAGATTGAAGTCAGACCGTGACTGTTTAGAAACGAGCGACCTGTGCAATCACCTTGTGATCAAAATTGGTCACCCAGAGGTTGAGGTTATTACATGGTGATTGCAGCTACTTGAACTTGTCTCCAACAACAACAAAAATTTGATGCAATCACTGGGCAACCATCATTTTTTTGGTTGGCTCTTTTTTCTTTTTTTTTTGTTTGTTTTGTTTGTTTTGTTTTCTCCCTCCTAGTCACAAGTAGGTTATTGAACTGTTTTTTACTCTAGTGCAGCTGAGTAAATAAAGTTTGAAAATGTTAAGTATAATTTAAAAATGTAATAAACTATACAAAACAAATAAAAAATAGATACAAAGGTAAAACAAAAATTGGGATTAAATGAATGAAGGATAAAGTTTTTTGTTTTTTTTTAAGTCTTGTGGTTAAATTTTTTTGAAATAATAATAACAATAGATGATGACGATAATGATGATAATAATGATTCTAATTAAACCGGCTAGTCTTTGATCTATTGAGTTTACCATCACGAGTAGAAATTAGGTCACAGAAATCTACCTTGACCAATTACCAAGTACCAATTACTTAGCTCGAAATTTATTTTTTAAAAATTGTTAGCTGGTGCGCACAGCATGAAACTGCAAGTGTAATTAGCTGTTAAATGTTCATTAATTTTGCAGCTTATAATTCATGTACTCAATCAGCACCTCGCCCTCATGCTCACACACACAATCTGGAGTGATAGCATTGTGGAAGTAAAATGTCATACACTTCATCAAACATGGCTAAAGCTAATTGCTGACGCTCTTATCTTTGGCAGCTTGACAATCAACAATTATACATGCTTATTGTTTGTTTAAGGTCCGTCTGTACGAGTGGACGGCTGAGAAAGAGCTGAGGACTGAGTGTAACCACTACAACAATATCATGGCCCTTTACCTGAAGACCAAAGGAGATTTCATTCTGGTGGGAGACTTGATGAGGTCCGTCCTGCTGCTGGCATACAAATCTATGGAGGGCAACTTTGAAGAGGTGAGAAGAGAAGGTTTAATATATCAGACAAGTTGGTTTGTCTGTACCAAAAACAGCTGTGAAAACACAAATTAACCTTGACTTTCAGTCAAGGTTGCTGGTTTTGAAAGAATTTGATTTTATTTTTACAGACTTTGGTTTAGTGTCTGTTTACCCACATTTGCATGTTTTAACTCTTCTCTTCAGGGTATAAATGTTGTTGTTTATTTTATTTTTTTTTATGTCTACCACGCATAGCCTCATACCTCCCAGCCTTCTGATGAGGAAAGTGTTCAAATTGATTTGTGGAAGAAAGATACAGAGATTTGATGATGAGTCACGCATCCTATTGTGTGCATGTTGTGTTGTTGTGCTCAGTGTAATAAGTCCTGGAGACCAAAGGGGCTTGAATTTATTTAGAAACAAAACATACTTTCAAGTGCCTCAAAATTTTAGATGGAAAATATTACCTTCTTGCAAGCAAGAATAATCAATATTTTGCATTAACAATAGATCAAGCGTAGCATCTAAAAAAGTACTCAACTCTGTAGTTTACTGTTAGGGGATAGAAAATCTTTAATTTTCGCTGCCAGCAGCTTTGGTTCAGTGCAACAGGCTGTTTGTTTTAGAGAAATATGCAGCACTGTACACTGTCTATTAGGACTCTGCCATATAATATCATTGGCAATAACACAATCAATTTGTTATGTGATATTAAAATGTTGTATTGTGATATCATTGCTATAGCGGCGGCATGCATTTACACTCTCTAGTGCATGGACTAACGAGACAAGCCCAGGCGTTTGTGAGAGCAAGAGCCACACATGTCAACCTACAATGACGATTTAGTACGTAAAACAGGAGCTTCTTATATAACCTCCAATAAAACCCAGTGCAACAACATGCAAGAAAACCATTCATGCAAAACAAGGAAACCGCAGATGTGTTTCAACACTTTAGGCGAAAGCACACTGTCTAATGCAACTTGGCTACAAAGAAGGAGATGCTAGCAGCTGGTGATGTGCAACTCAAATATAATCAAATTACTCCAACCGGTGTTGGCAGCGCATTCGCTAGTTGCTCTTCATGTGACAGGACAGCCAAATAGTGGATGGAAATTACTGATGTGGTTACACGGTGGGAAAGTAGGACAGCAGGTTAAAAAGGTCGACTCAAGGTGCAACATCCCAGCGAGATGTTAAGTTACAATGTTAAATTACTTAGTGTTAAGCATTTACTTTATTCTCAAAGATTTCCTGGGAAAACAAGCTACTTAAGCTATTTTTGTGCTACGTCTGATTTATGCTGTGCCACTACTATTGCACTATATTGTTGCTGCTGCTAGCACCTTGTTTCAGTAGATTGACACTTCAAATTTGGAAGTGTCATCAGTAATAGTAGCTCATTGGAAAAGAAGGACAGAAAATGCCCTTCATTTATTTACATTTATAAATGCTGCTGATGTTCAGTATTTTTTTCTACATTTTCCAGAAATATCGTTATCACACATTTCTTGAAATATAACAATATTTCAAGGTAGTTGTTACAATATAACCCCTACTGCTCAACACCAAACAGAAAGCAGACAGAGTTTGCAACTAGCTGGTGAATGTAATGACACATTCAACAAATAAACAGCTAGATATTTACCTTAGAAGATAAACAAGATCAAAAATACATCTAAAAGTAAATATTGGCCTTATATTTATTCAAAGTCCTGTGAAGCTGTATTCTTTCTAATGATCAATAGGGGGTCATCCTAATGTGTTTATCGTCTCAAACACTAGTTTTAAGTTGTCTTTAATACAGCACGATGATCTGTTTTGCCAATTAGACTCCTATTAACAGTAAAATAGATGATAAAGCGGTCATCTATGATCTAGCAAGCATTTTCCTTCATTTAAAATGAGGCGGTGAGTTCACAGTGCAAATACTTTGAGTGATATATAGTGTCCATCATAGACCCAGTTCACGATGCTTATAGTGAGCTCTGTGCATGTAACCAGCATGAATAGAACAGATTTGAAAAGCATTTTTTATGCCTTTGTATTCAAGGGCATTTGATGTTGCTCAAGGCTTGAAACATAAAAGTATGTTTGGAGTCAGCACTTCTTAGCTCATAGATAATGCAGTATCTGCTTGGAGACAAGTACCACCTTCGTTTTGCCTAGGACCTCTCTGGTGTTTACTGTTTTCTCTGACACGTCTCACGTTTGTCTTTGTTTTGGGGTTTGTTTGTTTTTTTGGTTATTTGCTTTAGATTGCCCGTGACTTCAATCCTAACTGGATGAGTGCGGTGGAAATTCTGGATGATGACAACTTCCTGGGAGCGGAGAACGCCTTCAATTTGTTTGTCTGCCAAAAGGACAGGTGAGGAGGAGCAGTCTAGACGGTGAAGTGCCGTGAGTAGTTTTACACATTAACGTGAATGATTTCTGTAAGCATTACGGCCCCATTACCTTTTCCATTGAAGTCAACCATCAAAAAAAGTTTGTCAACTCCAACATTTATTCACTGAAAGCAGTATCATGTTATTACAAGGTTGATTTTTCTATACCGAGTTGCACAGTACTTTATAGAGCACCATCATTGGAGTGACTGTGATGCAGCAGCAGCTGTCCTTGCATTTGTTTTGGAAGTTCAGCAGTGAGCTTTTAGCCACTCTGCTGCCTTTCTCTCTTTAGTAATTCTGCTATAAAACAAGTGCTGACTTTAAGGAAAAGTAAGAAAGATGTGGTCTGGAAGTGAGTGTGCTACATTTATGTCCCAGCTTATTATCCGCCTTCTACATCAAGCTGGACCTCTCAATGCTTTTGACCTTTATTTTTGTGTCACATCTCTCTTCCTGTTGCTCTCCCCTCTGTTTCTCACCCTTTTATCCATTACTTCTCTATCATTCTGTGACCTTTTCTAACGTTTCTAATATCTCTGCCCCCCTTGTTTTTTGTTTTGTTTAATCGATCAAGTCTGTCCCCAATAATTTCTTATTTTTCCCTCAACATAATTTTCTCTTTGTTTATGCACTTTATTTTTTTCTCTCCTATTTGTTTGCTCGTACTGTTTGCTTCTTCTCACATGTTTTATTCTTTATTGTTTATAATTCCTCCCTCTCCACCTTTTGCATTTCTCTCCCACCGTCCTTCCTCTGGTCAGTGCGGCCACCACAGATGAGGAGCGTCAGCACCTGCAGGAAGTGGGGCTGTTTCACCTTGGAGAGTTTGTAAATGTCTTCTGCCATGGTTCGCTGGTGCTGCAGAATCTCGGTGAGAGCTCCACACCCACCCAGGGCTCAGTCCTCTTTGGCACAGTTAATGGCATGATTGGTAAGTACACAGAGCACTTCACACTCACACTCATACACTAGTACTGCTTTAGGTAGAACAAGTACTTTAAAAAGAAGAAAAAAAACAGTTTTTCTTCAGATGAACCTCTTAGAAGACAGCACTCTCATGTACGTATGACAGTTGCTGTAAGTCTACAGCCAGTAATAGTTAGCTTAGCTTGAAAAAATCTCACAATGACAATCCTTTAGCAAATGACTGCCTCTGCAGTGCTACAGTCAGTGTCAGTGTTTTCATATACCTCAGGCTAATTAGAGAGTGCACAAACGTCTCCAAAGCCATTTCTTTAAAACTAATGTTTCCATTTGAGAAAGGAATAAGAAAGGAAAAGAAATCACAGTTTACACCTCATTACTCAGATTAAAACTAGTAACTTTCATCCTGGCAGTAATGAAGGCAGGGATGAAAAACGTGGAGCACACAACATTTAGACACAGCAGTATTTCACCTCTTGGTCTCCCAGAGCACCAACGCGCAGCACATAATTTCCGCTCAGCACTCTCTCTGTGACTCCTGAAAAAGTGTCAGAAGAAAGTTTAACAGTATACGAGAATTTCCATTGTACGCGCCAGTTAAAGGTTTCCGCAGGAGCTGGTAAGCTAAAATGAGCTTCAGTGTCTAATGAAGATAAATACCACTGCCAGGGTTATTGCTCTGAGATGTTTTGATTTATTAGACATTACTGGAAAGAAGCTGCAAGGCCACAAGATTATTCCAGCCAGATAGCAACAAACAAGCAGATAAACTTGCAATAAACTTGTTGAAAATAGATAGTAGATAATCTTAGATGGGAAGATTATTGTGATCGATTGAAGTAACGCGGGAGAGTCCATTATTTGGGAATATGTCTGTGAAGGTTCTCATTCATCCAGGTCATGGTAGTCTAAGGAGCTTGGAAAGAAAAGCGTCTGGACTTCTCTAAGTTTCTTGAAGACGTTTCACCTCTCATCCGAGAAGCTTCTTCAGTTCTAAGAGCAAATGGTGGAGAGTCCCAGATT
>VVHJ01065501.1:19954-36686 GCA_015107715.1 Tylochromis polylepis
TCATTTCGTTAATTTTTAATATGTGAATAAATCTTGGATACAGCTGCTATGACACAATAATTTGTCGTATTCTTGCCCTCTATTAAGACACGAAAAGAGCTAGTTTAGCGATCTATCTCCAGCTAACGGTAGCTATCCAATGACATCATCACCGGGGAGAAAAATCGGTAGGTTAATAATCTTTGTCATCCTCTAATGTTCTTTGTTGACATTGCAAAATTAACAGATTGTCTCGTATCATTACTGGTCACTAATATACGCTAGATAACTGTACCATACCGTCCAATTTTAAGCTAACACCACAAAGCTAGTTAGCTGATCATGCCAGTTCTCCCAACATTTCCTTTCATCCGATCAAATTAACGCTTCTTTTAAGTACTTCGTGCCCATCTTACCACTCTGTTCGCCCAGAAAGACGAGCTTGAACTTTCGTAAGGGGTTGCCAAACTCTCCGCCGCCGGTCGTGGTTGACATTTTGTCAAAAAAATAAACAGCTGACTTGGCTAATGATGTGATGTCTAGACCAGAGAGCACCAAGCCGTGTATCCTTACCCTACACTACCCAGCGCTATTGTTTTGTTAAACATACAGCAGTGGAAATAGCGCCTTCAAGTGGCAAACACAGAGAGACAACAAAACTGGCAAAGGAAAGGCCTTGCAATCAGTATTACCATTATTGCGTCTATTGCAATTTTTGCAGGTTGAAAAATCTACAAAAACAAAAAATACATCATTTTAAATGCATTTGTTTACAGGGAGCGTAACTGTTTACACAGGACATTTTAAAACTGCAGGACATTTTCTGTCTCATCCATAAATCTGAAAATAATGTTGTACAAATTACACATTCCAGTGAAATTTTAACCTTAACTTTCACAGTACATTACATCCCACTGCTAGCATCTTATTAGCAACACTAATATTAGTACTGATTTGCAACTCTGTTACTGTAAATATAAAACAAACGTGTTAAAAACATAAAATATTATTAAACAACATTTTTTTGTTTCTATGTATTTGTCACACTTATGTCATAATCTACATATAAAAGTAATATATTCATTCAGTCGAATTAACTCGTGGAACCATGTTACTTTAATTTTTAACAATCGTTTTAAATAAAATAATCTGTGTAGTGTATTTGAGCAAACATTTGAAAATAATGAAAAAATAAATAAATAGTAATAAAATCCTAAAAAAAAATAAATGACGAATAAACTGCATGACTATTGAAAAGTTGGGCAGAATAGATTTCAAAAGTTGCTGAAATTAATATAAATGAAATCTTATCTGAAATTGAGTATTCAGTATGAGGGTGACTGTTTGCAACTTAATGGTCAACAGTTAGATAATTAAAAAGAAAAAACCAACTTTTTCAGGTTCTGCAGTATTGGTAACAAAGTTGCGCCAAGCTGACAAGTCATTAAATCTGTAGCAAACAACAACTGAAATATCTCATAAAAAAGTTTATTTTTGCTTATTATTTTATATATTTATTATTATTATATAAAGTGTCTTCCAGTTGTAGAATTAACCACAAAAAGGTCTTCCTGAATATTGTATCTCAATCAGAAAACATTTTAAAGTGCGGCAAATAACTGAACATCGCTGGGAAATCATTCATAGGTGGATAGAAGTACCAAAGTTGCAATAGTCTTTTTTATGATTGCTTAGTTATGTTCGTTACATGAGTTGGCCAGTATAACAATGATGAGCAGTGCTGTCGTGTGGCAAAAGGATTCTAGGTCAGAACCATTCCAAAGAAAGACATACTTGTGAGGTTAGGTTAAGCGGTGTTTCTAAAGTGGCTGTTTGTTTGATGGTAAATGGTTATCTGTTTCCTGGGTTAGCTTAAAACAACTTTATGACAGGATGTGTGAGCATGATAGAGCTGAGCCATAGGCAAAGGACTGTTCATGCATCAGATATATCTAATTCATTGAAATGCATGGGAATAAATGGCATGGCACCAGATGAAAACAAATAAAATTGTATCGTTTTTTTGAAAGATAGTGCAGCGGATTATAAAAACAATCAGTGGGATAAAGAACCACAAGAAGCAGAGAAACTGTTATATATTTGTGGGTCACTATTTACAGACAAGTAGGCCATGTGAAATGTTACCGAAAGCTGTATGATTCATTGCAAGGTTTAAAGGAAATAGCTTGCTGCAACTTTTCAAAGCAATGTTATAATAACTGGTTGCACCCAGAAAAACTTTAAACTGTGACTTAATCTAGCAAAAAATGATAGCTAACATAAAAATAAAAATGTATCAGTTTGGTTAATGTGGAAAAAACCTCCCAACATCAAAACAGATCATAAATATGAACAAAGAGAAGTTTGTACTTGAGAAGACTGGCTTTATTGAATTCTCTTAATTAGAGTGTCACAATTGTGTTTTTAGAATATCCACTCAATTCATTCATTCACCATTTTTCAACATGTAATTTCTAATAACATAAAAATAAAGATTACATTAAATTAAGCTCTGCATCCTCATTACCAATGACATGTATTGAAAAGTCTACCCTATTATGGGACACATCTGTTGGATTCTATACAGTCCTATGATGTCACTCAGAGAAATTTCACACAGACTTATGACCCTCAGTAATTGAGTTCTCATAGTTATTTATAATAGAAATGAATATATACAGGGGAAATTTGAGCATTTTGTGCTTTTCTTTGCTGATGATGAGTTCCTTTGTGTTCTGTGTTCTCTGCATGAGAGATGATTTTCCTTGACTGGCTTCCTCAACCATCCGTGGTGTTAACTGTGATATCTGACCTGTGGATAAAATGGACAGACAATGGACTGTGACTCTAACATTATTCAGGGTAACTTATGGAATATATCCCATCTAATTTTGTACAACCCAGTTTCCAGAAAAGTTGTAATATGAATGCAATGATTTGGAAATGATTTAAATACTGTATTAAAAAAACAGCAAGTGCTTGTAGAGAGAGTGGCAGGGACATTTTCATCACTATTTTAGATCACGTCTTTTTTTGTTTGGGGACACTGTTAATATTTGGGAGGCCTGATGGGATCAGTTGGTGTAATTTCAGAGCACAATGTTTTCCAATTCTTGTTTGATGTAGGACTTCAGCTTCTTTGCAGCCTGGGGTTTAGTCTTTTTCATTTCATAACACTCCAAATATTTTCATTTGGTGACAGAACTAGACTGCGAGCTAGTTAAGCACCTGGAATATGTGCTGAATTTTTAGCATTCGTTTGGTGAAATGAGATAAGATAAAAATAAGATAATAAATAATAATAATAATAAGACCTTATCTGAACTAGATGCCATGGATATGTTGCTATGAAACCTACATATATCTTTCAGCATTAGTGATGCTGTCACAGATGTGCATGATACGTGCACCCCTCCCTTCTTCTCTGTGCTAATAACAAGCCGGTTGGCCCCTTTTCTAGACCCAGATTATGCTTTTTGACCTTGTCCCTTGTATACAGAAATTTTTCAGGACTTTTAGAATCCTTCGATGACATTATGTACCTTATGTTCTGTGAAACACAATGTTATTATTTAATTGTTGAACTCTTTGTTCATGCAGTCTTTTACAGAATTGCAAACCCTCTCGCTCATCTTTGCTTTGCTGAAAGTGTCAGCCTCACTGGGGGTACTCTTTTTAGAGCCAATCATTTATCTCATTTAACTTAAAACATTTTGAGTTTCAGCATTTGATAAGTTGTCTTTGTAGAATTTTTAGAGAAATATAGGGTTAAATTTTTCAAAACATACATTTTGTAGTGTCCCTTGTTTTTTTTTGTTTGTTTGTCTGTTTTGTGATTTTTTTTTTTATACAATATTGCAGGCCACCCCTTCTTTTGTATTTATAATATCTGCAATTTTTCAGACTCATACACTTTCAGATATTGTCCAACTTTCAAAAATCTGCATACATGCTGCTATTAATATCTACTGGAGGATCTTTTAATTAATGATCTTGGGGGTGAAGCAAGAGGATTCAAATTTCATTTTTCACATAGGATTGAAGGGTAAAACAGGACACTCCTTCAAGGGCCAACACTTCTGCGCTTTCACAATTCATGCCTTTTTCTATCCAAATAGTTCTTTAACATATGTTTTCTGTCATCATCTAATATTTTAGTGTGTAGGGATGTTATAGGAAGGACAGTAACCCTTGAAGAAGTGAACCCTGTATAACTCACTGAATCTGAGTTGACCTCACCTGAACTAAAGAGGCATTTAATCCAATTTGCTGTGGTTCATAAAACACATAATTGTTCATGAGAAACAAATTTGAACATCATATACATTTATCACAGCCACAGGCGAATACATGTCTTTTTTATAGAGACTATTTTATACTTTATACTTACACTTCTGCTCAGTACACAGTAATGGCATGCAGTAAAGGGGAGAGCATGACATATAGATGACAGTAAGCTCAGTTACAGAAAGCGACTGTCTAGTTTTAGTGAAATATTTCAGGAAGTATTTTAATGGCAATTTAGTTGGCACTGGCAGTTTACAAAATACTGAACTCACCTGCAGGCTTTGGGGACATCAGTGTCACAGGAAGTTCCGCAACAACATCACTAAAAGTTTTACAGATTAAAACATGCTCATTAATAATTTGTATTAATTTACACAACTGGCAATAAATGAAGGAGAACTGACATTTACCTTCCTGTAAAACCACCCAGCAAGCTATGATCAGAGAGAAATGATAAAAGAATCCCTTAGTCTGCACAATTTGGCACAAAAAAAAGGAAGGCGTTATGAATTAGTATTTTCTATTAAGCCTTACCCTCCACTCGAAACTGTAAGAGTGACCTTGACTTTGTAGGAGATAATAATTCCCTGCATCTCCTTCTCCCCTTGACTCCTGCGAGGAGACGGGAATAGTTTACGATTTAAACCTTGGGGATTTGGTTTAAGGTGCTATAAGTGGATGACAGAATATATAGTGACAACATTGCTGCTCAATAAGAGGATGAAGGCCCATCCTAGCCTCACTGTAAGTGCTTTGGTGAGAGACCTAAAAGTCTTACAGTGTTGTGGATGCTAAGTTGGTATCCTCATCTTTTAGACGTCCATCGACTGCAAGACCTCGCTTTTCTTTGTTGTTGGCAAGCAGGGGGGTTACTTGGAAGGACTTCTCAAATGTAGAGTTGGCATTTACTGTCTCTCTGTGTTTCGAGGTAAAATAGAGGGGAAAAAGAACACACTAGGTTAATATTCTTTTTTTTCAGTTAATCTACTTAGTCCTATCTTTTTAAGGTAGGGACTTTTTAATTTTAAGTATCAATAAAATGCAGATATATTGGGATGTTGAGGGGTGTTTTCATCGCCATGGATTCAGTGATAGTTATTACAGCAGAGAATGTACTTTTTAGATAAATTAATTTGAACCTGAAATGACTCCAGTCCTGTTATTATTCGCCTTACCCAAACTCTTGAGCACAGACTTCCTTGACGTAAGTATCAGATGAGTAGAGGACCACATTTGTGAACTGGTCAACTTAACACAAAAATAGTTCATGTTAGGAGTATGAATTAAACTATATGCCTTCAAAATATTTTCCCCCATCTCTTCAAACTATCCAGACAAAAATGATTCTGATCACACATTTTTGGGTCCTTACCTGAGATTTTGATTTTCTTCACAGTCTTGTTGGTTTCATTGTTGATTTGTACTTTAACGGTTATTGGATCTCCGTGGTAATAAACCTAGAAAAGAGTGGTTTTAAAACACAGTTTAGCAAATATTATGTAATATTTATAATGGTAAAAATGCATTTAGTATATTTTCATGTACCTCTTTTTCAAGGGAAGCCTCCAAGTGCACTGGTTTGTCACTCGTCATAAACTGCTTGGATATATCAGCCTTGGCTCCGACCTTGTTGTTAGCTGGGGCGAACTGTATTTTACGAATCATCAGACGACAAGTATCCCTAGAAGGAAATAAAAGGAAAGGGCAGAGAATGACTTATGCATGGCCTTCATACACAGCTCAAAGACCGAAAGGTTTAAAATGATGCTGCACTAACATACTTTTTTTCAATAACTTCATCTGGATTGTCAGGTGCGTTGGCAATGTATGCTTTAATCTCAAAGTCCACACCGCAAGCCTACAACAAGGCAAAATCCAGATAAATTAATTTTTTTCCAAACATTTAACACAATGTGTAAGACTTAAAGAAAGCAAATAGAAAACTGGATGGTAACTGTACCTTGCCAGAATCATTTGGCCCAGGCTGTAAGGAAACTGAGCATGGAAGATTTGGTGGCATCTGGAAGAAGAAGAAATGAGGCACATACATGAACATTACACTTTAAAATTATTTTAAAAGAAAAGTGGGGGATATGATCTAAGGTTAATCAAAATACCTTGCATTGAAAATGACTTATTTGATGTTACATAAAGAGTGAAATGAAGGGTTTGGACCTGGAAGGAAAAGGCATGCCCCTGCTCTCCAGCTTTTTTCAAGAGGGATTCCATCATTGGGGATTTAGTTTCGCTGCCACCTGTAGGTGGATACACCTGAACGCGTTGTAGCCAGATGTCCCTTCTGAAGGACAGTCCGATGACATCCAAGTCATTACTTCCATAGCGGAAGGCACAAGCAAGATGGACATACACTGCAGTGGAAAAATGTATTGTTTCAGCCTATGTCAGTAATTCATCGCTTATATGATTTATGATTTACAGACTATAAAGTAAAGTACCTTTTCTGCCATTAAGACCAGAAGGATCCACTTTAACTACCCCTTCTGCAAATAGGAGAAGAGTCAATCCACAGCCTTTCATCTTTCACAGAGATTCTTATATGGTATATTCACATATATCAGGATGCAGCTGTGCCACGCACCAACTATTTCTACTGAATCCACATTGTCCACAAAGTCTCTTTTCCCCAAGTACAAGGCAATCTATATGAAATGAAGAAAAAGGAAAACTGTTACTCCTCCACAAGGTTAAAAAAATGTGGAAGCTATTTCGGGAAGTTGGAATAGCAACATACAAATTGCACTCCTCCCTGTGCTCAAGGGGTGCCCTGTAATGATTATATTGTAGAAGCCACTTACAGTTCCATTCCCACTGGTCTTCTTAAATACTCTGGAAATGAAAAAAGAAAAGATTCTGAATCTGAGGAGTATTTAATCCTTAAAGTCCTAAAAAAAAAGGCCCTAAAAACACATGCAGACCAAAACACAAGATGTTAAGTCTAAATGAGCAGTGACCCATAATTTAATTGTTTCTGCTTGATTATAACTAATAAACTCTTTTCCCCTATTTTCTAAGTTGTCTTCTTTTACATTTTTGTGCACTTACAACTTTTCTAGTTTTTATTTCCATTTCCTGGATAACCTCCCTACTTGCCACCCACTCCTTCGCTCCTCTTCTGTGAGGATGGAATGGTGCTTAAAGTTGAATTGAACCTGCTGCTACAAATGTCTAATCTGAACATAAGACACGTGTGATTGGATAAGCTGACATATAATACAAAGTTAATAACATCCTATAAAATGTGAAAATGACGTATTTGGATCAATACTGGGTTAGGCAGGTTATTTTATGAAATAACTGTTTATTCTACAAAACAAAAAGTAGTGGCAGAATTGGCAAATTTAACAACCAGATTTATCCCAAGATACAGAGAGCCCAAGAGTGCAATCCTTTTGTTCTGGGCGGATGCTGTAAACAAACAGGTAATCCTTGGTCATGTTTGTCTCTTTCAAATGCCACATAATCCTTGTAATGCTTTTCCTTTGTCTTGTAAATCTGCCTTCCAAGATCCAATCCACAAAATCCATCTTAATAAGGATTTTTCCTTAAGTGTCTAAAAAGTATAAAATAAGTGTTAAGGTTGTTGCAGAAACTATTCACTTCTGTCACGGTGTTACTGTCCATCTAATCTACTGTCCTTGTTTCTGGTAAATTAATTATCTCTTTCATCCCTGCATCAACCACTTTTGTTTCTATCAAATTAATTATAAAACAATAATTTCAAAAATATGTAAAAGTAGTAGTGGATCATTTAGAAATCATTAATATTTAAATACATTAAACAGGTTTACTAAAGTTCTTTTGGGATTTTATATCGAAAGTTTGATGGTTGTTGACTTTTAACCTCTCTAAAACTGTTTACAATATTAAGATTGTTGATGACTACCGTGAATAAACCTTAAACCTTTCACACTCACTTGGACATGTTGATGGCAAAGTTTTAGTTCCACTCTGCAAAAAAAAAAAGAAAGAAAGAAGATAAAATCAGTGATATCTCAAAACATGGGATACTAACAAAAGGTATAACTATTAAGTGCTTTGGTTATCTGTGTCATTTTTAGTTTATTATGCCGGTACAGTACACGCTAGGAAGCTCCTCATCGATGACAGCTATGGGAAAGGACGGTCATGTTGTGCCACATAACTTCTAAGGGGAAAGGATCTTTCTGATTTTATGGTTAGTTAAAGATCTTAATCATAATAAACAACATCCCTAATACCAAGCATGACATAGACCATGTGCACCTTGTTAGCAGATACAAAAATGGTGATAAAACAACATATTCCTATGTAGTAATACGGTGACAAATTTCCAACAAATGCTGACTCTGTTCTGTGCAGTTATAGTAATATGATTTCAACTCATTACCCTCTTCATCTGATTCTAATATGCTGCAGGTCAGCAAGAAAAACGCTAACTTACCGTGTCCTCGGTTCTGTCAGTGAGTCGTCTCTGCTGTGCTCTCTAATCCTTCACTGTTGATAGTGTAAGTGCCTGCCAATCACAGACTCCCTATTGCTTTTATGCTATGACCTCCCAACCTTGAAACCCTCCTCTTGAGCTTACTGGCCTAAAGAAGGCTGTTTTGGAGAAAATCTGATTAATTCATTATAACACTACTGTTTTAAACTACAGCATGTTTAAAAATAATGCTGTGCATGTGGCTTCAACATAAAAGATAAAGTAGCAAGTCTTGGCATTAGTACAGCATGTAATGCAGAAAAACTTGTCTTTTTGTGTATTGATTCCAAAAGTAAATGTATGCATGAATAAAACTGGGCGTTTGACACTTTGCAGGTATGGTGCAATAATATAGTTTAGTAACAAAGTATTCATGAATTATTTGCTCTCAAGCTTGAGATGGTCTTAAAATACTAATTAAGACTTGCTAAACTGTAAAGAATGCCTTGTGAATGGACTAAATGTTCAAGGACTTCCTTTCTTATAGCTTAAACTAGAGTAGAGTGGTATTAGTTGGATTTTAGTTGTTATGGTAGCAGGACGACAGATGGCTCCTCCACCAAGCCTGGTCCAATCTGTGCACATAGGAGGTTTACAGAAATCCAAGTGACTTAATGTTGCACAAGGAACAAGGCTTTACAGCTAGCATCAGTCTGATTACAAAATCATTCTGGCAATGAGTTCTACTGTTTAGTTATGAGCATGGTTGATTTAGCAACTTAATGACAAGCCTCAGTATATTGTGATGTCATGCCAATTTGGGATCCTATTTGAAGTATAAAAACTGAAGCAGAATTTTTGGCTTTAAGTTGATGAGGATCTCTTAGTTTGGGCTCTATAAAGCTGGACTACTGTGACTGTAGGCACATGTTTGACCCGCCTTTAATGTCTGCCAAAGCACCAGCATTTATTAGCAGTGACCTTTAGCAGATAAAACTTCTTTTCTTTAGCCTGAAGTAGTTAAGTGATAAATAAGCGAGCTGGATGGATTGTCACACCTTGGCAGTCAAAGATAATGAATGAGATTGGTGTATGTGTGCGTTGGCCTCAGTGTGTTGGCCTCCCTGCAACTGTTATACAGGTACAAGGTTTGAGATCTCTTTAAAGCTGTCCAGGCAAGACAGCACTGGTGTGAAAAACAGCGCCCGATCATCAGGTAGGCGTTAAATCTCTTCAATAGGTTAAAGCTGTCCTGATCATTTCACTATAGTGCACCACAGAAAACAAGCAGCTTCACTTCAATATTTTCTGTGATTCTAATAATGCAGTAAAATCTTGCACAGCTAAGGGATTGAAAAGCAAGCTTCCAATTGCTCTAATACACAAGAAGTTATCATGAGAATTACTTTTGACATGACAATTACTTTTGGAAGGTAGGAAGTATACAGGAGCATCTTTATGTGGAACCTGGTGATTTTAATGCCTGAGAATTGACAGTGCTGCTCAGGTGTTTCCTCTGATGTCCTGCAGTTAAGAAAGGGATCCAAAATGCTTGAAGCTGTCAACTCAGTAACAACTTCAAAAATAGAAGAAATATCAACAGACCCAAAGTCTCAGGACTCTCAGTAGTAGGGGGGATGTCAGTAAATGTTGACTCAGGAAGAGGGAAATACTATGCTAACTTAGGAACTGTCTCAGAAATCGGTAAATTGTCAGTGGACTTGGGTTCAGAAACTGTTTTTGTGTCGATTGAAAATGAGGCAAAGAAATGTAGGCTGACAGTCCCATCCATGGATGTAGCTGTCTGTGGATGGGACCTGGGTTTGGGCATCATCCATCTTTTAGAAACAGACGAGGTGTTAGTTGACCCAGAAAAATAACAGTCGTCAGCTGAGGAACAGGTGAGGTTTCAGCTGAGGCATGAATAGATCAAATGTCAACCCAAGAGCAGAAGAAGAGCAGGAGAGGTGTTGACAGGTCTTGCAGACTCAGAAAAAAGAAGGGTGCCAGATGACTCAAGAGCTAAATTGGTTTTAAGTGACCCAGGAGGCTAAGAGATATCACCTGGGCAGAGGTGGAGAACACCAGCATGACCTCTTCCCAAAAAAGGAGAATTTTCTGCAAAATCAGTTAGGCAATTAGCTACTTGTGTGAAAGTCGACTTTTTACTGGCTAGCAAATAGCAGTCTAGGCTGGTGGCAAGCAAGCCAAAAGCCGACTGGCTGGTCTCTATTGGCTTGGGCCTAACATACTCGAGGGTCCAGCAGAAATATAGATAGTGACCCTTGATGTCACTGAGAGCCTCCATGACAAAATTATAAAGGGACAGAAAGTTAAAACATAAAACATGAGAAAAAAGTAACCATTAAAATAAGATGGAAAACATGGAAGAAGACACTAAGAGGGAGCCACAAGTGGCAAACACACTCTTCAAACGATTTTATGCCCAAAATACTGACTTTAACTAATTTAACTACATCTACATTTCCATGTAATTTTATTACTTAAGTCCAATTTTAAATGTTAAATTTAATGGAATCTGTTCAAATGAACTTTACTTGATTGCTATACATTCAGTTTATACCAAGTACATTTTCCTTAATGATTATTATTATTATGATTTCAAATAAAAAACATTTGATATTGTATATTTCAATTACATTTTACTCAAAATTATTGCTACATGTTTATTGAGAGGGAAGAATTTTTTTCTTAGTGCTTTTTTGGCTTGTGTTTCTAAAGGCACCACAGTGACTACCTTTAATTATAGTTTATTTTCATACACCATTTTAAGTCTCTCTTGGTTTGTTTATTTTATTTTTATTTTTTTTAAACTTTTGGTTGTGTGAGGTCACATACATCCACATAAGCCCTTTATAGCTAATCTGGTGACAATTTAGGCAAGCACTTTATATAGACAGTCAGTATTGTCTCTCAAAGGGATTGCTGACTTGTCCCATTGCATTACAGCACCATGGTATTAACTACCTCTTAGCAACACAGTCTTCATCGTGGTGCTAAATTTAGACAGACTTGCAGTGTTTGTTGCTAACAGTAACTCCATTACTGCAGATGCTGAGCCAATTACATCAATCTCCAACAGTGCAACGTGCTGTCGATGTAACCTTGAACAAAGATTTATTGGTGCACAGCATTACAGTTAACATCACCGATTTCAATTATTAACACATACCGTGAACTCGGGTCTTCATGTCAGGTAGGTACAGGCACATTACCTTTTGGGCTTACGCCACTTGTACTCTGTGCCTCCTGTGTGACCTTTAACCATTGGTATTTTTAGCAGCTGCTGCTCATTAACTTAACTGAAAAGATGCTGTAACTTGGAGTGGATGTGGCATCAGTTGGAAAGCTAGCTGTTAAGAGCACCTAATCATCCAAAAGGAGAGCAATTACTCATCAACGATTTGTAATTCATAATGTGCCTTATTGGGGATTGTGTTTATTCTTAAAGTCAATCGGTCTGGCAGCTATAATTTACACCGGTAGCAGTTTACATTTTTGTAAGGGCATTTTAGTTCATTGTCTTGTGGAGATGCTTTAGTAATACTGAATATGTTTTGTTTTTTTTAATCAAACTCAACTCTTGCCATTAATTGTCATATTATTTTACAAAATATTTTGTATTTTGACTGTTATATTATTGATGAATGCAAGTCTAAAGCTCATCAAGCATCTTTATTATACAGATAGGGTTTCTGATTCAAGGTAAAGAGAAGGATAATAGTCATTTTCAAAAGCTGACTTGACTGCCAGCATTGGCAAATGAGAGCGAGCAGATGACTCTTGGAGTACATTTCCCCATCTCTGTGTCTGTTTCAGTATCCTGCCCGGTCCTTGCCTTACATAAGCACAACATTTGATGGAACTGGATAGAGTAACAGACGTGACAGAAACCAATTACCATTGCACAACAATTGCGGTTTCTTAGAATGTTATATACAGAAATGACTAAACAAGGGATTTTAGCAGGAATAATATTGAAATTTTCTGGTTTGATAAAGTTTATCAGTGGTTTATCATAACTTTGGTTCTGGTGAAGAGTTCTTCTTGTCACACTAACTTCCAGTGAATCCATCTATTCTCTGTCTTTGAAAATCCTAAACTAAAACTCAAGAAATTGAGCATGGCATTTGTTTAGGTTGTCGAGTTCAGTCTGGCAGCTCACTGCCAGCCCACATCAGCTGATGGCTCAACCAATACACTGCTCTAACCTTCAACTGGAAAACCACATATATGACACACTTTTTAAGTTGCTTTAGAATGTTTACAGTTCCTGCACAACTGCAAGTGACTTTGTAATTAGCCTCCACCCTGTTCCTTCTTTCATTCTGTGTCTGATTTGATCAATATTTTTTCTCTTCTGTACTGTTGTTCTCCCACTTCTGGCTTTCTTGTAGGCATATGGAAAGGCCAGAAGGTGTGAACTCCTCAAATTACTGAATATAAAAATAACAATCTGCTATCCTGACTGAAATCCAAGATTCCTGTAGTGATTCCTACCTGGTGATGTGAGGGTTGACACTGTCTCTTGAGTGGTGTTTACAATTTGGTCTGTTTGACTAAAGCATCTGAACAACAACTGAAATGTTGTTGAAATATAATATATAGCCATTATGTTTCAAGAATTAACCATTTCGTCTTATTGTCCCCTTGTTGTCAGTTAGAAAGTTGCTATGTAAGTACCAGTCAGTTTATCTTAACATCTGTTGGTCTGGCATAAAATAACAGATTGCATCAGGGCGAATGATTCCTGCTCACCCAGTCCGGTCTTTCTTGCAGCACAACCAGAAGGTTCGAATTTGTTGCTCTAAGTAAAGGGTTTCAACAGTTATTTGATAGATTACCCTTAGTTTTATTTATTTATTTATTTATTTTTTTTACCATCTGTATGATTTGTAACCACCTTAAATTTTCATCATCTGATGAACCATCAGATCAGATTTTTAAAATACCAGCCAAACCAGCAATGACATTTCAGTCTCAGTTATGTAATTATCAATCATAATTACCTAAACTAAGATACTCACAAATGAATCCCTGGTAAACATTAGCTGGTGAATTAGCATTGTTTCCTTGTCACTGTAGCACTGTGGTAACTATGCTAGTTAACATATAGTGCTTCAGCTTGGCATGTTTTTAAAAAGATGAAAAACACTACGTCCAGATGGACAGAATCAGCCTTTTGGGATTTACTTACCTGGATGACTGAGCATGCATCAAGACATGTTGTTTTTTTTATGGTTCAGTAATATGCTGTGTAAAGCACATGGTTATTCTAAAAAGAACTGATCATAGATTGAGGGTTAAGTAGATGCATCATCAGATTGGGATGTACTTGTGTCTATTTGTTTTATGGGCTCTGTGGTTGGTGGTCAGCACATTTCTGCTGAGTAGCAAGAGGCAGAACAGTAACAGCTTCCCACAGAGTTATTCGCTCTAGCTAATGGAGTGGGAGGAACGTAGGAGGGCTGAATAATGAGTGATGTTTTAGAAGGGCAAAAATAAGAACGTTAGGGATGATCATAACCATATGGACACAGCATTTTGCTGAGAGTGAACGAGTGAGCAAGAGAGGAAGTGAAGTGAAGGGAGGGTTACAACAAGAAAGCGGGCTGGCTGACAGAAAGAAGGGGTGAAATGCTGGCCAGAATATGAAATGTCTGAGGATAAGGATGCTGGCAAATAAGGAAGAAACTGAAGTTAAGCCAAAGAGCTCACCAATGAGTGGAGAGCTGTGTTTTCTGTTTATAATTTGAGGGAAGACAAAAGGCAGGGGAAAGAAGAAGAAGAAGAAAATACATGGGGAGGAAATAACAAAAAGGAAGCAGCATTCTGTTTCACACTCCGGTGGTGAAGCTGAGGGCCTCACAAGAATTCTCCTGGCTATGTCCGCCATCTGGAATGTCGAGTCACTTCCTCTGTCTGCCCTGTGCTCTTATGGGGTTGTCCTCTGCCTCTGTGCTCCCTCCCTCTGCTCTGACAGCACTCTGAAGAACCGCTGGAGACCACGCCAGAGCAGACGGGACCTTTCTGACGAGACACACACAGCAGCATACTCTTCCAACATGAAAGTAAATTTTCCAGAGTAGCCTACATCCAACCAAACAAACTCCAAATGGAATCTGAGCTTGGAAGAAGGAAAGGCAACTGCAGTGATCAGCTGAACTTTGGGAGGGTGTTCCAATTCCCTTATATGGCAACAGAGCTGGGAAATCATTTGAATTAGTCTGGTTTCTGTTGCATGCCTGTCTGGTTTTAGTGCTGACTGAGTTCCATCTGGTATGTTTCTGTCTTTGCTGCGTGTGTGTTTGCCTGTGAGTGTGTAAGTGCTGTGTGTGCGGCTTAATTTGTTTATTTTGCCATTCTTGGTTCTTCTTTTCCTGTTGTTTGCATGTGGAGCTTTTGTTTTGGGACAAGAGGAGGGCTTGTGTTTGTGGTTAAGCTAGAGGCTCCGTCATTGCCTGAGGGGTGGCTGTTTCATTCAGACTCTGCACTTCTCGCTGTTTTTCTTCTACCTCCTTCTCTCTCTCTCTCTCTCCCTCCCTCCCTCTCTCTCTGTTATGATGGCCTGTGTTTGTTGGAGCAACACACCCACCTAGGTGCAGCAACTTGTGACCAAAAACTGAAACTAGGTCTTTCTCTACACAAGGATATTACCAGATAAATGGACTGAAGGCTGTTGCTGGAGTGGACTAACCTTGCTCTCAGCTGGATATTTCTTCTTTGTGCCCTCAATTCAACAGGATATGTGACCCAGAAGGAAACAACAGGAACCCAGGAAGTGCTAGCTGATAGAATTTTCTTCTTTTTGACACTTTGGTCATGAAGAAGAGGATCATGGGAAAGGCTGAAACACTAAAGTAGACCACTCAACACACTCAGTGGCCAATGACATAAGTGACAGAGCTCGAGTGCAGTGCCATCAGAGCAAGTGTGACAGTAAACTTATGTCATCACCTCATGTGGATTATTTTTATGATCATAACTCTCAACATTGATTGCCATGGCTACGGCAGCATGGTATCACCGTGACATCAGTCGGGTGTATGCAGAGGACTTGTTGGCACGGGCAGGGAGGGATGGCAGCTACCTAGTGAGAGACAGTGAGTCTGTGCCAGGAGCCTATGCATTATGCCTACTGTGAGTACACACACACACACACACACACACACACACACACACACACACACACAATTTCACCTACTTAGAGAGTAGGGAGTTTGTCTTGCCTATCACAATCAAACACAACTGTCTTATGGAGTATACTCCTTAGATGGTTTATTAATAACAAGCACATTTTTAAATGTGAAGCCACTGATAGTAATGCTGTATCTCTTAGAAATTAGAAGGGAAAATGCAATAATACGTGACCCTCTGTATTAATATTGCAAAACGTATTGGAAGAAAGTCTCATTTTATTTGTTTTAGCTCACTGAAAATATCAAATTACTCATTTTTTGTTCTGTTTTCACACAAAACCAGAAATAAGTACACCTACCTAATGTAAGACATTTAGATTTTGGCACATAGACATGGCAAATATTAAGCATTTATTTCTACAGAATGTCATCATTTGTAAATTGATTCAGCAGCTTTTCTCATCCTGTCATATCCATCACTTTCACCCTCATCTGGCAGAAGGCAGTGAAGAAACATCTGTGGCTAAAAGTGGTGCCTACACGCTGGGCAGACTTCACAAATACACACTCTCCAGACTAGTCAGATGGTATCGTCCAAGTAAAGTCCATCACAGGCAGTCTAACCCTAGCTTATTACTCCCTGTTTCCCCACTTACCCCTCATTCTTCCCTGGGGCCCCTGAAAGTGGGCAGGAGCTCCAGCGACCGCACTACGCTGACTGCTCATCAGCCAAAGCCAGATACATTCCTGAAAGCTGAGCCTGGCTGGTCACAGTTCTCCCACTTTCCCTTCATTCTTTTCTCAGTATCTCATTCACTCTTTAAAATTGCCCCCCCCCCCCCCCCCCTTTCTTCTTCTTCTTCTTTTTTCTTTTCTTTTTTTTTTT
>VVHJ01065501.1:36706-50219 GCA_015107715.1 Tylochromis polylepis
CCCCCCCTTTTTGGTACTGAACCTTTCTTCCATCATTTTCTTCATGTAATATACTGTAGCTAAACATTTTAAACCACTGTTCGTCTTTATATGCTGTCTGAATGTGTTTTGTGAAGTGATGGATGGAGGGTCTTTGACACATTGTTTAACTAACAATTCACATTGTCAGTGATCTGTAAAACAGCTGGTGAAATTATTGAGAAAATGAGTGTCTTTAACTACAGCTACACGTGGGATCCTTATAAAAACTATACATTTAGGCACACTTTCCCTTTGAGCATTTGCCTTGTAGTATTTTGCAATACCAATAACCACTGTAATTTTTGGTTTCCAAAGGTTCCAACGTCATGTTCACACCTATCGTATTCTTCCTGACACAGATGGTCTTCTAGCAGTTCAGGTGAGTGCTCACTGTCACATGACCCTGGATGCTCTTCCTGGAAAAAAGGACCCAAGTAAAAACACCACACCACACATGTCTCAAGCTTGTCACAAACTGTGCACACGGAGGGGAGTACAGCTCAAGTTAGAATGATCAAACATTGGTTTGTTGTTGCCTGTTGTGAGGAGAACAGGAACATGTTTGTGTTTCGTCTCTGTACAGACTCTGTTACAACTGCAGTAACTTTGTTGTTTGAATGGCATCTCTGCCATGTGGCTGCATGCTTGCAGCATGAGCTCAGCAGCACAGAGGAGAAATTGTTTTAATGTCTCAAAGATTCCTACTCAACCCACACACTAAGTCACTGACCAATGGGTGTGCTTATTTGTCATGTGTATATATGAGGCTGTTTGTGCTAAGCATAATGATTCTGTTGGATGTGGGAGAGTTTAAGCCAGAGATGGTATGTGTCTGTTTTTGATGCTTCGAGCAGGGGTATTTAGTTAGCAAATAACCTGATTATTAGACTATTAAAGAACACACACAAGCACAAAGTTTGCACCCACAAAAGCACACATTGAGAGAAAGCGAGAGAGTGAGAGGAATAAATATTTTTGGGGCCTAAACCACAAATCATCTCTGAGCTTTTTTTTTTTTATAACAGTGTCTGCTTATTAAAGTTCAATAACAAGTTTAATAGTGATTGTCTGGCAGTTTTTTTGTGTGTTTTTTTTTTAAGGCCGTTGACTTGGAAAAGTCCTCCATTTTCCAATAAAGACCTAAAACTCTGTTGCTATTTCAGTTGTTTTTCCACTGCCATGAGTATAAACCTTCAGTATGTATTTTCCCTCACTGGATTTGCTCCACTAACTCACTAGTCGTGCGCTTGCCTTTTTGTTTTTCCAAGAGGGCCATGGAGATATTTTGGGGCCAATTTTGTCTTTCACTGTCTTCTATTCCTTTTCATTTCTTTTTAATTGCTTTTCAAGAGACCCTTGTGGTATAAAAATACTATTTGAAGAGTTCCTGGCAAAACAGACATGTAGCTCAAGCCAAAAAACGGTTTCTCACCGCAAAACGAAAACAAAAACTTCTAAAGAAGGGCACAGGAAAAGGGCACACTTGGTTTTGTGGTTTAATGTGTACCATGCCATTTTGTAAAGTGCGAGTACCTATGGCAGCACCTTTTCTTTATCTTAAATTCCGATCATGCTGCTTTCAGTTAAATTAAGTTTTCCAGATTTTAGTGAAAACCTTTAGAGAAGGCTTACTTGAGCTTGTGGTTTTATTTTATCTTGTATGAATGTAGTCATGTGTTAAAGATAATTTTGAAAAGAGATTTGTTATTTTGTGGTGAGGGCATTTTAGACTCATTTTATGCAGGACCACAGTGAAACAGAGAGCTAAGTGCTGCTATAGTCAGGAAATAGCTGTAAGTGACAACATTTCTTTTTTGGGCCACAGGGGAAAGCTTTCTAAATCTCTCAGGGACACTTTTTATCACAGCAAATCATCTGCATGTGCCTTTTTCTGTCATGCAAATCAATATTCTGCTTTGCTCTACCAAGCAAGATTTCGGAAGAGGGAAGGGGGTGGAGGTCTGGTGTGAAACATTCATTGAAAACAAGACATGTTATACAAATTAAAATCAGTTAGGAAAATTTTTATTTTTGTCCATTTACTAATTTAATTGTCATTGTCTTCCCAGACTATCTTCAGATCTCATCATTGATTCTTAACAAGTTTAAGAACTTTTCATTTCAGTGTTTGTGGATCCAAACAAGGCCTTCATATAGTTGCACATTACATTCTTTTAAATATGCATTGAAGCTATGCAGTAATATCTGTACTTCTATGCACAACCTTTTAAAAGTGAAAAACTTTTTCTAATTCAAACTACTCAACTGATTTAAACAGTCTCAGTGTATTGTTAATGCATTACATTTCTTACTTTCTGCATTACTTTTTTTGTTTTCATAATATCTGCGCCCTTTCCTGTGTAGAATGAGAATTTATGTGAGGTCATGACATTTTACACAGGACATAAAATGAATTCGCTGCTGTTGTGTTTGTGTGTTTCATAGACAACACAAGGGGTGCAGGTGAATTGTTTCCGGACACTGGAGGACTTGGTGTTGGGGTACCAGCAACCCCACAAAGGCCTGGTCACTCCTCTGCTGTATCCTGTTCCCCGTGATACGGACAGTGGGGATGAGAGCTCAGGTTGGATGTCATGTTAAATATGTTTTGCCTGTACCATATATCAAACTGCATGTGGTACAAATAATAAAACATGTGGCTTTAATAAAGATGTCTAGATCCTTCGCTCTGCACTGTAGTGTTCAAATGTTGTGTTTTGTGTATGCACAGATGACGAGAAGCCAACTTCTGCTCCAGCGTCTGTTGGAACTGTACCTTTCACAGGCCCCCCAGCAAAACCAGCCCCTCATGCAATGTTTCTCGATAAGTTGCAAGAGCTGAACACGTCCAGGTATATTTATTAAATAATACCACTGCCAAAAATACACCTCTTTCAGAGATATTCCCTGCATGGTTTATGTTATAAATTATCAGCCTTTCTTATAAGAATTGTCCATATTTTATATTAGTGCATCACATAAAGTCACATGCGTGAATGTGGTTGCTTACAAACTTATGTTGTATATGAATTTCTATTTTCACGTTAATATGATTGCATCTAATCAACACTTTTATTAGCTTACACACCTGCTGGCGATCAACCATAGCAACTACTTGTGAAGCACTTCCCTCTTTTGACTTTTTTTGCCCTATTAATAAACTATATATCTACCAGATATACTATCTGCTCTGTGTTAAATCTCTACTCTTAGCCCACTCCTTTCTCTCATATTCACTACAAAAAGAAATGGCTTTCATGCTTTATACAATATAATCTGATTTTTTCCTGTTTTATTTAATAGTACTGCAGGTGATGTGATTGGCCTGTTGAATGACTACCTCTTCAGTGAGCTTCCTCTTGACATTGAGAATGTGCATAAAGGGGCAACAACACTATGCCACCTCAAACACACTCTGGGTGCTGCCTGCCAAGGCCTCAACAGGTTAGATCAGTTTACACTTGATTTCAGTGCTGAGCTTTTGACCAGCTGTAGCAGGCTGCAGTGTATGGACTGTTATTGTCATACACAAGGTGTCATTGTTTGCTATATGCAGAATATATACTAGTTCACTTGCAATACTTTTAATTTTTGATTCAATTCTTTAAAATTTACATATGTTTGATATTGATTAGGAAAGCATGATGGTAAAATGATTAGCACTATTGCCTCCCAAGGAGGTTCTGGGTTTGAATCTACTGCAGGGCCACTGGGGCCTTTCTGTGGAGTTTATTTGTTCTCCTTGTACCTGTGTGGGTTCTCTTGTGGTAAACCAGCTTTCTTCTGCAGTTCATAGGCATTGTTATTAGGTTAATGGTAATGTTAAATTAGCTACAGGTGTTATTGTGAGACTGAGCGATGTCTCTCTCTGTTAGCCCTGTGATAGACATTCCCAGGGTTTACCCCACCTTTTGCTCTATGACAGCTGGAATAGACTCCAGCTTCCTCATGACCCTGAATTGGATAAGGGGTTAAGAACAGATGGATAATGATTACATTAAAATCGTGCATTTATTTATTCAACAGTGAGATTGATCTGACTCTCTCAAGTCTGGAGACCCTGGCCAAAGTCTTTGACCATCCTAGCTGCTCCTTAACACCCCTCAAGGCGCAGGTACAATACAAACCATGTATTATGCTTTTTTTTAACATTATACACTAAATGTAGTAGACATCCATATACACAAACTAATTGTGCTTATTTTTTTATTGTAAACAAGGGTTCAGAGATGGATATAGAGAACCTGTTGTGTAAGATCTCAGCTTTGGTCAGTCTCCTTTCTTCTTTGGAGAAAAAGGTGCGTTTAAGATTAAAATAAAACTTCTGCTGCAGAGTTGAAAAAGGTCTAACATTTGAAAACTCATTCATATAGTTCTTACATGGCCAATAAAGCTATAGAACTATTTTGTGTTTAATAAAAAAAAAAAATAGACCAAGAAAGAATTAAAATGCTTTAACAAGGTACCAGGCAGCTCTTTTTGTTAGTCTTTATCCTTTCCAAAGTTTACCTTTAGTCATAGCGTTCGGTTAAGTGATAATAAAGTGTTAATAATGACAAATTAAAACAAATCCTTTTTTTCCTGATAGACAGCAAAAGTTATACATTGCAACAATGTATGCAATATCATTTTCCCATAAAGGTATTAAAAGCTTTACAAGATGCGCTGACCAATCACAACCTGGCAGTGCAGCCCAACCCACCCCCTCCTGAACCAACACCGACCTGTGTAACGTCCGCAAAGAGCAATGCCCGGAAGCTGCCAGTCTACTCCTTTCAGGTAAACTAGAGTGAAAAAAAGCCTCAAGTTTTACAACCAACAAAAATCTGTAGTCTGTTCTTCAGTTACATGCCGTCTTTTAAAGAGATGACTGAAAGTAAGACAAACTAACTCATCTCTGACCTTAAATGTATTGATGGGGTTTTTTTTCAGGTGAAGATGTTGAGGTATGGCAGAGAAACTGTTTCTGTGGATGTGGACGCAGGAGTGTTGCTTTTTGACAAGAAGACTGGCTCATTTGGTATAGAGAGAGTCTCACATGACAGAAGTAAGGAAATCTTTGCTATGTTCCTAACTATTTACAGTGACTAAAACATGTCTCTTGAAAGCAAAAATATTGTTTCATAATTATTACATGTATGTATTTATTATTTACTGTATCTTTTTTCCCTGTTTATCAGTCCTTCAGATTGTCAAGTTTCAGAGCAGTCCAGCCAAGGTACGCATGATGGTTGACAGCCACCACAGCACACCACGGGAGATGACGTTTGAGAGTGCACGAGTAAGGCGTGATACTAAAGTTTTGTATTTACTGGAATCTGCTGTTTCTCTTATCGTAATTCACTGTCATTTCTTGTAGAAATGCGATGCGTTCTGCCAGCTCCTCCAGCTGATGAAAACCAGGCACTCTCAGCGGAGTGAACCTGATGTGATCTCTGTTTTTGTTGGCACCTGGAATATGGGTAAACATTAAAACACAATGGGAGTCTTTTTTCACGGCCAGACAACACTGTGCTGAGTTAGAGTTAGGGGATCATTTTAACTCTGATTTCTTCTGTTTTATTTGTGCAGGTGGCTCCCCCCCTCCTCAAAGTCTACAGTCATGGGTGACCTGCTGCGGTCTGGGACACACCCCTGATGACTCAACCGCCTTGCTTCCTCATGACATCTACGCCTTAGGGACTCAGGAAAACCCCCAGGGGGAAAGAGAGTGGACAGAACATATCAAAGCAACCCTTCGCAGCTATACTCACATTGATTTCAAACAAGTAGGAGTCCTTTTCTCAGTTCTCTTCTCAGCTGCATTCTGTGATTCTTATGGCTAAATATGGAGTAAATAAACCTAAATCCATCACATGTAAATGTAGAGAGATTCACAAATTGTCATGCCTTTGAAATATAAAGAAGGGGTTGTCTTGATGCATGCTCAGTCATTCGGGTAAGCAAATCCCAAAAAGTTGATTCTGTTCATCTGTTCATCAGTGACTTCTTCAGTCTCAGAGAAGTCACTTGGATGAGTGAGGAAACGTTTCTCCCACTAAAAACACTACGTCCAGCTGAATTAAATAAGAGGTTGATTGCAGAACATGAGTTGTTCTGCACAACAGCATTTTAATTTTCTTTTCTTTATTCTTTACATACATAACATTGTATCCATATCCTGCAGCTGTGAGTTCATATAATTACTTTATTAAAACTGTTAATACATCCATCTAATTTTTTTAATATATATATATATATATTGGTTTTAAAGACCGGACTGCAGTTTTCCAAATGCTCCTTACAGAAATCATTAAGTCCATCTGCATACTCCTAAAAGAATCATCCAGCTATGAAAACATTTACCTTTACATAGCCTAAAATCTCCACACGTGTAATTTTATTTTATTCTGTTTGATTTTTACACAAATGTCGAGTTCACGCACTAACCCACGCCTTTGATCTGACCAAAAATATTTTAAAAATCAGGCTTACATTAAAAAAAAAATACAACATTAGTCCTACAATTTACTAGACAGGTTAAACGAATACCAATATCATACTTTTGCCATGTTCTACAATTGGGTCACCACTGACATTAAAATTTCACAGATTCTGTATTTTAAGATAATGTAAATCAGTACTTAATTCTTCTTATATACAGTTAAAACAATAACACTTTAGAATTTTAAAGGGCAATAAAGTTTACGTAAAAGCTCAAATATTAATATATATACATGACTAAATGCAAGGGAACACACATTTTGTCTCATACGGTAAAAATGTTTAAACAGGAATATTTTTTAACAACAGGCTCTAAAAATAAAGCATTTCATTCAAGCTTTTGCCTTTTTGGAAACGGTTAAATAATTATTTTGACTGGTTGGAAACAGTAATGCAGTATTACAATGTGGAGCATTATCCTGTAGGTGGCAGTGCAGTCCCTCTGGAATATAAGGCTGGCCGTGTTTGTAAAGCCTGAGCATGAGAGTCGCATCAGCCATGTGAACACAGCCAGCGTGAAGACTGGCTTGGGGAACACATTGGGTAGGCTGCTCCGCATGATCTCACCATCACAAGTGCACACAAAGCAAATACAGTAAAAAAAATCTGTGCATGATTTTACAAAAAAAAAAAAAAAAAAAAGATGTTTCATTAACCTGTAGATTTAAGGTTGACTGCTTCTGTTATTTCAGGTAACAAGGGAGCTGTTGGGGTCTCCTTCCACTTCAATGGAACGTCTTTTGGGTTTGTCAACTGCCACCTGACGTCTGGAAGTGACAAAGTCCTGAGGTGCATTCTCTGAATGTGTTTAGAAATTGTGTGTGGTCGTGTCACTTCTTGCTCTTTTAAAAATATTTTTTTATTTTGTTGTATCTCATTTTGTTTAATGTCCAGGAGGAACCAGAACTTTGTGGACATCCTCAGGCTGCTGTCTCTGGGTGACAAACAACTCTTTGCTTTTGACATAAGCCTGCGCTTCACCCATCTCTTCTGGTGTGGAGACCTCAACTACAGGCTTGACCTGGACGTACAGGTCAGACTGATACTGCTTATTTCTTTGGTCTCCTGTTTCTTAACATAATGCGTGATTTGGCACACTTGAAGGTTTCCCTGATAATACATGTGAAATAACAATTATTTGTGACATCCTATACACTGATGTCACTGCTTCTATTCGGGCCTTACTAACTCCAGGACATCCTGAAGCATGTATCCAAAAGGGAATTTGAGGAGCTAATGTGTGCCGACCAGCTGACCCAAGAGAGACACAAAAGGAAAGCCTTTCTCTATTTCAGTGAGTTTCAGTTTTGCCCTGTTTTATTTTGAAAGTCCAGTATTATATCTGCATGCATTGTGAAAAATGCTAAAATGCAATTTCCTAAATAGCAACAGTATTAACTCATTTTGGTGCTACACTGACTTTTCTTATTCTTCTCCCTTTCTTTATTTATCATGGTTAAGAGGAAGAGAAGATAGCATTTCCACCCACCTATCGGTATGAACGTGGCTCTAGAGACTGCTACCTATGGCAAAAGTACAAGACCTCAGGGGTGAGCTAGCTTTCTTTCTTTCTTTCTTTCTTTCTTTCTTTCTTTCTTTCTTTCTTTCTTTCAGAAAAACAGGGGGATGTATAAAAAAACACACAACAGATGACACATCCCCAAAATAAAAACAATATTTACACCTGAATAGTTGCCAAATATTGGGGACCTATAATTTTTCAAGTTGTTATCAATACTAATGGCATGTTACCAGAGGTGGTTGGTTACTTCATTCTGGAACTGGATTAGCAAATGTGCTTTACATGAAGCTGTCTTTTTGTTTCATTGTGTATTTTTACATAACTTAAAATCACACATCGGATAACTAAATATTTAAGTTGCACATTTCTGCTGATGTAAATTGTGTCAATTGTTGAGAATAAAAAGATGTCGTAACCCTTTGAGGGCTGGATCAAAATCACTCCAAAAATCAAATTTAAATCATTCAAGTTTGTAAATAATAAGACATGATAAAAAAATAAGATAAGAAAAGACCCCTGAAACATTCTAAATATATAGTTATTAAGACAAGTCATTTGTAACTGGAGTGCTTTGGTGATTGACACTAGCTGACCCAATCTCTAAAAATAGGAGGTTAAGAATTAAATTCCTTTCGAAAACGAGAATGTTTGGCATAACAGAAATCCTTCAGTGCGCACACTATGAATACGTATATGAATTTCATTTTTACGCAGACCAATAATGCACTGTTTATAGCTAAATGTATTTCTGTAGGTGCGAGTCAATGTACCATCATGGTGTGACAGGATTCTGTGGAAGTCCTACCCAGAGACGCACATCACCTGCACTGCATACGGTAAGTCATGCAGACTGCTGTGGAAATGACCAGTCATTTATGGCCCAATAAAATGAAAGCAACACACTTCTTAACTTCTACTTACTCAGCTGTGGGCCATTATGAAAGTGCGGTTTTTGTAAGTTGTGTAATATATTATCTCTTACTAGGTTGCACAGATGACATCTTCACAAGTGATCATTCACCTGTTTTTGCCACATATCAAGTGGGAGTGACATCACAGTCCACCTCCAAAACAGGTGCTGTCATGGTTGTTGCCGCCCTTTGGACATAAGCACCTGGAATTTGACAGAATGTCTTCATGAAGTGAACATTATAATATTTTCAATTCAAGCAGATTCAAATTCCAGCACGGAGAGGGGCTGGATTATTCTCGAAGGTATTGAGGCGATTGTGAAGACGGCGAGCAAGGCAAAGTTCTTCATTGAATTTCATTCCTTGTGCCTTGAAGGTATGGTTTCATATCAGTAAGTGTGTTTTTTGTGAAGCATTATGCACCAGAGTCCTTTGTCTTTAGTATTTCTCTTTGCAGAGACGCGGCGTTCAAGTGAGAATGACTCACAGAGCTGTGACGTTCCTGGGTTTCTCAAACTCGCTTGGTCCTTCAAACAACTACCAAAGGTCAGACATTCAGACTATTGGGAAATGGCTAAAAATATAACTTATCTAATTTATTTTTTTTAACTTGTGGTTCTCTATGTGTCCTATTATAGCTCTTTCCATTTATGTCTGAGATGGATTATCTTCAAGATCAACACATACTGTTGTCTGTGAAGTCATGTGATGGGTTTGAATCATATGGTTGGTCACTGAGCAAGTTTATAAAATGTCCCTTCATGATTGTAGCATTGCTAACCAGTGCCTTCAAAGATCCAAATACCCTAAAACACAATGCAATAGTGCTTTTTATTAAATTTACTATATTATTATCAATACTAATAGTTCCATTATTTGGCTTTGCAAACATCTCGCGTCAAATCATACATAAAAAAAAGTTTTACTTGATCTAGCGAGCATTTTTATTAAAAAATATCTTTGCCATAGGTGAATGCTGTGTGGCTCTGCGCTCCGTCACTGGTGCATCTGACCAGTTTGAGACTTTTCTGAGTCACCGAGGTGAGGAAATGGGCTCCATACGAGGACGTGTCAGAGTTCATGTACCCAAGGACAAGCGAGGAACGCGGGAGAAGATCTATGGTGGGTCAGATGAAACTGGTCTTCTTGTAATGTCTGCTTTGCTTGCACTATCACTTCCCACTAAACCTTCATCTCCATCCTCTATCACTTTCTTTGACTCCTGTGAGTTTCACATTGCTTCCTCTATTTGGTTCCTCAATGATCCCTGGCTTGGCTTTACACTTGCTGGTATCTATCGGCTGCTTCCTCTTTTGGCTCCTGATTGACTGACCCTGACCAGATGCATCCTGAGACAGGACAGATGGGTATTATGCCATCAGGTCAGGCACAACACACACAAACACCACTATGCTGCGTGACTGCAAACTGGCAACAGCCTTTGGCTTAATCACCCCAAACAGACTTAGTTTTGTAAGTCCGTTTTGTATTCTAGAAAATGAGATGCTCATTTCCTGTGATTTGACTTTTCCAGAGTGCTTCAGTATTGAGAAAGATCATAAAGGCTCTGGTAGGGGACACATGTCTCCTGCAGTGACACGGATCCCTGTAACCAGGTGAGGACAGGCTTCATTTGTCAAGAAAAGGGGCTCGGTGACCTTTTCTGGGACAGACGTTGTACAAATGATTTGTGGACGTGAGCACATTTTGTCCATATTTTTCCATACTATCATGCTTACACTTTTCACTGTATACACTTATTTTAGAGAATTTTATGAGAGATTCTCAGAAATGTGTTTCTCATCGAACTGGCATGGACAATGAAATGTACTACTTTAATTACTTTAATCTGAATGTCTGGAAAATGTACGTTTCCCAATCTCTGGCATCTGATGTCACAAATTTCCCAAGACTAGAATACATTTTTGGCAGCATCATTGAGAAACTTTGCTGCTTAGTTAAATACATGCAGATGGACTTTTCTTGTTGAAGGCATTGTGATATGAAAGCCATGTATCTTTAGCTGCCTCTGTCAGGAACTATTAGAAACTGCTGTGTGGGGCTTTGGCTGGGATTATACTTGCTTCCAGACACGGATGCCATCTAACACCACGGCCAAATTGTTAATCTCGTACTTTTTCCAAGTTTGAAGTCTGCTTGGATGAATTATGTGTAGTTTGTGGTATGTAGAGTAAGGTATGTGTAAAGTAAGTCCTTACAGGCACTACAAATGCTGGTGTTTTAGTTACTGCACCCCTTTACACGTGAGGATCCACCGGAATACGAGTGAGGTAAAAGACTGAATGCATGACTCATTGCTGACGTCTTGTGCCTGCGCTACATTCTGTGAAAAACGCATGAGTCCTTAATGCAGACTCCAGGTGGAAAATATAAAACTAATGACGATGCGAATGTAGTGTGTGCAGCTGCCTGCATACATGTCTGTAAGTGAGTATAATCCTGGCCTAAACACAGAGCCAACATTGTTGGAGATGTGGAAAAAACAGACAAACTTTAAAAAATAGTGGGTAATTACTATAATTAATATGAATTAAAAATATAAAATGCTTTATTCTTTGTGAGTTTGGTTAAATTTGTTTACACATTAAGCATGAAAAGATAGTGATGCATTGGTTTATTAAACCAGTACCACTTCTTTAATGTTTGCATACCATCCTTATATGATTCAGTTGCTTTCACAAAGTATACCTCATCTGAACTTCTTAAATCTTGCTCCAGCCAACCCTTTACCGATGTTATAATAATAAAAACAAAACTTATTTTAACTGAAAGGAGCTAAGTCATTCTGGGAACTAATTGAAATGAAACTGAAACAAAACTGTGAGAAATAATTGCAAAGTTGTGTAGCTAGTGAGTGAAAATTGAGGATGACAGTAACTTTTGTGTGTGGTTGAGTTAGCTTAATTTAGGGCTTTTTTAAATTCACTGCAGGTCCTCAGCAGCTCCCGCCAAACTAAATCCAAGCAGCTACACCAATCCCGCTTACTACATCTTTGAAGGCGTGTCCGTGCCACATAGGGTGGAAGATGCTCTTCCCCATCGAAGGGATCCTCAGGTGATCTGGTCTGGTAATGAGGCTTTGCAGCTCCCAAAAGTCTCAGGGAGGCATGGCTTTGAGAGCAGACCTGGCCGCAGATCAGACTTTACAGAAATTGAAATTCCAGCCATGCTGTCCCAGTATTTGACAACCAACGACCTTCATGCATCCCAATCCCACTCTTCTTATCAACTCTTTCCAGCCAAAAACCCGTCTCCCATACCTCCACCGTCACATAAAGCCATTTCACATTGCCAAGAACAGACTTCACCACCCACAGGCAAATATCAAAGTAAAAATATTGTTCAGGACTCCCTACAGCCTGAAGTCAGTGTAAAGAACTTGTATATGAATCACTCAGCAATCATGAGGGAAAAGGTGAGAAGGGATCAACATCAGCTTCTTCCAGAAAGGACCAACCCTATCAAAGCAGCTAAGGCACCATCAGCTCTCCCCTACACTCGCACACACTGTCAGGCCACTGCTTCCTGGATAGTGGATCATCAGCCCCCTGGGCCTACAGGAGACAACTCACTCACTGCTTTGCAAATTGCCAAGTCCCTCAGCGAAGTTGACTTTTTCCCCATAGAGCAGAGAGGCCCATCTATACCCTACCACAGGACAAATTATAGAAATGGCCCTTCCATGCATGGAGATAGAGGGTGCAGCTGGGAGAAAGAGGTAGGCATGATCTTGCTTTCAAAGACAAAGATATAACTTCTGATTTTTGTTAACTAAATAAATAATTCAATATAGTTTATCTCACTGCAGGTGTCAACCCTGCAAGGCGCACCAGAGACTGTGCAGGAACTTCTTAGTACTCTGGGTCTTCAAAAATACACCCTGGGACTTAGCCTCAATGGCTGGGATGATCTAGATTATTTCAGGTAACATTAATTTCGATATTTATGTAAGATCATCATTAGTATAGCACCAGTGTATCAGTCCAGAAGGATATACAGGTGAAACTCGAAAAATTAGAATGTCATGCAAAAGTTCATTTATTTCAGTAATTCAACTTAAAAGGTGAAACTAATATATGATATAGACTCATTACATGCAAAGCGAGATATTTCAAGCCTTTATTTGTTATAATATTAACGATTATGGCTACAGTTTATGAAAATCCCAAATACAAAATCTCAGAAAATTAGAATATTACATGAACTCAATAAAACAAGGATTTTAAATAGAGAAATGTTGGACCTCTGTAAAGTATAATCATGCATATGTACTCAGTACTTGGTTTGGGCCCCTTTTGCATGAATTACTGCCGAAGTGCAGCGTGGCGTGGATGCTCTCAGCCTGTGGCACTGCTGAGGTGTCATGGAAGACCAGGATGCTTCAATAGCGGCCTTCAGCTCTTCTGCATTGTTCGGTCTCATGTCTCTCATCTTTCTCTTGGCAATGCCCCGTAGATTCTCTGTGGGGTTCAGGTCAGGCGAGTTTGCTGGCCAATCAAGCACAGTAATCCCAAGGTCACTGAACCAGGTTTTGGTACTTTTGGCAGTGTGGGCA
>VVHJ01065512.1:23162-33550 GCA_015107715.1 Tylochromis polylepis
AAGTAAATGATTTTTTTTTTTAAAAAAAAAAAAACTAAAAAAAAAAAACAACGGTGCAGTCATCTCTTTCCTATTTTCTCACTTTGAGATATGATAGTAAGCATAGCGGAGTCTTTCACATATCGTGTGATGTTTTGTTTTCCTCTCCGGGAGACTCTGACAGCAGATTGCTGAGTAGTAATATAACTAACCGCTTCATCCTGATGGGACAAAGAGTGATTTCAGTGTTTGAATATCTCCACAGACCGTTTCTCCAAACTCTTTTCAGGAATGGGTGACATTTAAAGTGAAGATGCCAACATTTGTCATACTTTTTTTTTTTTTTTTTTGTCCTCTGGTATCAATATGAAATGTGGCGCTCCAGAGTTTCGACATCCTGATGCCATTCTTTATGTGCTCAGAGTATTCAAATTCATAGTAACAAATAGTACCGACGGAGGCGGCGGTGATAATAAGAATAATAAATGGTAGTGTAAATATTTTGTATGGAAAGTGCCAGCTCCTATGAAGACACTGACTCAACACATGTGGAATTGTCAACTGTATGCATGGCTAGTGAACAAAAAAAGGACTCTTATTGTTTGAGATTACTATAGGCTGTGGAAAAAAAAATGTGCAAATCAAACACATACATGTCTGGATCTGGACACTGTCTCAATTGTACATCTGTGTTGCCACGGGAAGCAGACTTTCCCCGTGTGACCATTTTCATTGTTGATTTTATATTTTTTTATGTGACCATTTACTCTTTATCCCTCTCTGAATGGTGACACTGTTACATTTGACACCTAAACAATAAAAGTGCGTTCAACACTATCAGTGCGACTGGCGAGTTTCAGTGAAATTAACCGAGTGGAAAGAAAAATGCGGCTTTTTGCCAGCAGTGGGGCAAATATTGCCGTTCTCAGCATATATTTTATTCTCATTTTTTTTTATAAATCAACATTTTGTAGTTTTCTGTTCAGCTATGATTGGGTTAGTTTGATACTGAAGTTAATTTTTATACATATCTATATAGATATACATATCCAAATTTGATTTACAGTGTGGTTGTTTATTTGTTTATATCAGCATCAACTGTGCCTTGCGTGATGAAAATTTGCCACATGCACCACTATTTTTCCTTCACCAGTGTTAGCCGGGCACAGTACTGAGAAAACTATTGCTGAAGATTACCTTGCATTTGCCTACTTTGCCTGCATCCAATCAGGTAAATCTTAGGAATCCAGCACGCTGCTGGTCTTCCTCAAGTCTGAAAGTTGCAAACTTCCTGTTTGATAGAAATTTTTTTGAACTGCAGAAAGTTTTGCACTGTTTTAAATTAATATTTGAAGTAATTCAAATATAATTGAAATTTTATTTATTGTCTATGTTTTAAACTTATACAGCCTGATTCCCTCGTGATTTGACCAATCATAGCTTTGAATGTGTAGGAAGCGGATTAAGAAGCTGACTGGCTGATTGGTGTGTCACTGTAGGTCATCTGGTTAAGCAGGCGGTGCCAAAGGCTGATGCAGGGGCCTGAGTCTGACCGTGGCTTGCGTGTCATTCCCCTGCACTCTCATTTCTTTCTTGTCAACACTATCCTGCCTAATTAACGTTAAATGCTAAAAGCAAAGGGACAGGGGTGATGGCAAAATCACATTACTCTGTACTGATAACAACAAGGAGTAGATAAAGATATATAAAGAAGATTTATTTTGACTCATTTTGAGTCACGTTGAGAGGTGCAGAGTTGCTCAGGTGGATCTGTGGTAACAAAAACCCTCTTAAAAACAGCCACATAAAATAACCACAAAATCACCAAAGCAAAGGTAAGCGAAATGACCCAAAACAACCTGAAAGAGAAAAAACAATTCAATGTTCTTATGTGTGGTGTTAGGGGGAATTAAAGTATCTGTATTCGGGGTTTCATTGGATCGTTCCTCCAGTCTTGAGTCAGGAAGAGAAACTATTGACTCCCATGAAGAGTTGCTGGACTCAAAGATAACTACAAAGCATTGTCTCATTAGGCCAGCAGCACATTGTTCTTCCCAGATTGCAAAACTCATGCAATATGTGTGGTTTCTGGTTTCACTGGGACAGCCAGGGTTTGTTTGTTTTTTTTAACAGTCCAGCCTGGTCTGAATATGTCAGTACATTTTCTTACTGTTTGTCAACGCACTGATCTTTCTGTCATTTAATTTTGTCCCATACAGCATCTGTGTGGAACAGCTGAGTGCTTCTACTTTGTTCATCTTCTTAACTGGATGTCTTTTTCTCCAGATAATAGTTTTTTTGTAGCAACAGTGAGTCAAAAACCCTCAATCCCAAAAAAATTAAAAAAAGAATGACTTCCCTGTGCATTGCATAGACACTGGGAGAAATAAGAAATTTACTATAATTTATCATGAATTATTAAAAAATATTTAAATATATATATTTAATCCATCCATTTTTTAACATCTTATCCAACTCGGTTCATGGGCACGCTGGAACCTCTCCCAGCTCCCAGCTGACACTGGGTGAGAGGCCTGGTTTTCCTGTACATCCAGAACTTGATAGTCATTTAAGTTCACATCCACACCTAAAGACTAACATTTAACATGAATCTCTTTGGACTGTGGGAGGAAAATGGAGCATTAAGATAAAACCAAATGGTACTTGTTCAAGTGTTCTTTGAGTAACTGACTAAGATTTCAGTTGCTAACTGTTGTTTACCATTTGCCAAGAGTTAAGATATACATGAGGTAATCCCTCATGTCAAAGGCAATGAACCAAAAGATGAAGTTATATGGTTTGAGGAGATTGCTTTTTTTTTTGTTTAAGTGCTAACTCCTATTACTCCACCTCTTTTTTTTCCCCTTAGTTTGCCTCAGTAGGTCTTTGAGATTGTTCTAAATCACTAATGCAGACGTAGAAGTGGCAGTGGGGGGAAACACTAGTTAATAGAGCTGGAGAAGTGAGAGTCAGCATCTCCTCTGAGACACTTGTCAGCATCCACCTTCAGGCACCTGATGTAAGGAGCGGGTCTGTGTGTGCCGTCTCAGTCTCTGAGGTGCTTTATCCGCCCTGATGAGACGGGGGCAGAGGGCTGAAGGACCTGAATATGATAGGTCTCAGTGGGGTTCATTAGGAAGCAGTATCCCTCTTCAGCAGCAGCATTTGTGTTTGTGGAAACATTGAGTTAAATGAGGTACAATATCCTTATTGTTCAGTGAAAGAGTTTTAATGAGAATGGATCACCTAATGGCTCACATGTATCAGCCTAATAGCTGTGGTGCAGTGTTACCTCATGAACTGTGTTGTGTTTTTAAAATTATCTTTGTGCACTCTGTTTGCCCTTTCCCTCAGCTTCTTTGCAGAGCTGGAGCTAGAATGACTTTCAAGGAATTTGCGGCAGCGTCATGAGACACTGAATTCTCAGCGGGAAACAGTGTGGAAAATATAAATAAAATCAGCTTGAAAACAACCCCCCCTCCCGAGTTTCCCAGTGTAGGTGTATGAATTAAATAGATGCTGACTCATCGTTACCTGTTCTCAGCTCTGTAAGCCAGGGGCTCATAGGCACAGACATCGCAGCTGTGACACAGCACGCTGTGTTTGTTCCAGCTGAGATCCTCTACATCAGTATGTCAAATGTCAAGAGGAAGAAGAGGGGGCTGAATGAGTCACTCCACCACCAACGCCATCCCCACCTCCCCCCAGGGTGCAGCAGGATATCTGTGTGGGATACAGCAGCAGTACATGGCAAAAAAAGACCACGTGGTGCTGCCCTCAGCCTCTTTGACTCCAGGCCACACTGAGTTCAGGAGGAGAAGGAACACCCTGCCAGCCCAGAGGTTTTGAGGATGAAGGAGATTCCAGTGCACACACCAAACAAAGGAGCCTTTAAATTGCTTTAATCCTTTCATTGATCAGTGGAGCATTAAAGTCTCAATGTGGTCCAGACCAGGGTTGTAATGTGTGGAAATTAGGCTTTTATGCTTCTGCTGCACAGAACAATTGTTTAGATCAATTGGCTCTGATGTAAAAGTGCCTTTAGGGGAAATGCTTTGTGTTTTGACTGAGTCATGATGTGGATCTGCATAATGCTGCACTGTCATGTTTAAGGTATCATCTCGTGCCTGCCTGTTTTTTGTTTTTGTTTGTTTATTTGTTTTTCTAGGATGTTAGACCACTGGATGTGCTCGTGACTGAACATGACTATATGCTGCTTGCTCTTTGCCTCAGCTGGAAGTCACCACCGCTGAAGCTGTTATCAACCTACACTCATGCCTTTTTATACTGGAAACAATGTTGATGTGCAGGAGGGGGAAGAAGGAACAAACAGGCTGAGCTGGGACTGTCAGAGGGCCTAATAACTAGGTGTCATGGCAACCAGATGGCAACACATGAGTTGTCAATTTCACAGTCTAATTTGCTGCTGCAACAGAGGAGAGTGTGTGGGGGATGATCTGTGCAAACAATGAAACATTTCTGTGCTGAGCACATGTGTTCATATTCTGGTTTTTACATATAAGCCATTAATCAAATCAAGTGTATTTATGTAGCACATTTAAAAACTATAAACGTTATGGGATAGACAGCCATATGGGAAAAACAGGATAAAACATTTTGCATCAATAATACTAAAAGTAAAAGTAAAGTAGTAAAAGAAAGGAAGAGAAACATAAAAATCCATAATATTAATAAAATCAGATCAAATGAAATGCAGCCCTGCGACAGATTGGCGACCTGTCCAGGGTGTACCCTGCCTCTCGCCCTAAGATAGCTGGGATAGGCTCCAGACCCCCGTGACCCTAAATTAGATAAGCAGAAGAGAATGGATGGATGGATGGAAAATTAAATGCTAAAAATACCAAGAAAAATCGAAGCCCACTCAAAAACATGTATGCCTTTAAATGTGTGTTTTATGCTGTGATTTATAGTGGACATGAAACAGCACATGTACATATAAAGGCTAATTTACACCATGGATCCCTACACTAGAAAAAAACTGTCATAGATTTAACATGTCTGTGAAGCTGGATTTAAGAAATAAGTGTTTAAAATTTTTAGAGCATGTTTAGCACCATCTTGTGCCAGTACAGAACGTGACGTCACTTGGTGGTTGCAGCTAACAGACTTCATTAGTTTATGTTAGCTAACAACTGACAGAACTGATAACTCTGTGTAAAACAAGCAAACTAAAACTGAAAAGCAGTCTAAGGGAGTCCCTTCTGTACTGCCCATGGCTGTAGCAGTGAGTTTTATGGTATAAAAAAACCCCAAGGACATACTGTCCACTTTCATGCTGGCTTTAGCACTAAGTGGTTTTTCATTGTTAACTAGCTGCACTGCAATGGAATAATCCACCTGTTAGCCGTAATGTTAGGGTTTGGAAAGCATTTTAAAGGTGAGGACTATGCTTCAGTCAGGTGCACCTGTGGTTCACCCGGCTGACAAGCTGGCGTCAACGCTGATTTTTCATTTTCATACTTACTAGGTTAAACTAATCCTAAATAGCTAGGAGAAAGTTTAAGACTGGCTGCATTTTTTGATGTTGTTCTCATGCAGGTAAATAAATTTCTGACTGATGGGATGTCTGCAAAAGCTTTCTAATCATAAACTGCCCAGTGCTGTTCGTACACAAGCATTCTAACATGACATGACATAATATAACATAACACATACAGTACATACAGAGGCAAATGTGCATACTGTATGTTTAACCTTTGAAAGATGATTAGAAGTCTGCCTTGCTTGCCTTACTATATTACTGGTTATATGAGCCATAAAGAGAATAAAACAGGACGAATAATTCACACCTGGGGAACGCCACATGAGAGGGAAGCTGAGGATGAGGAGAATTCTCTCATTGCAACTGAAAGGCTCTGACTGAGAAGGAGGAGAAAAAACCAGGCATTATAAGGATATTGTGGTCAAGAACCAGGAGACAGTGAAATTATAGAGGATTTGTGGACCAGTGATCATGGACACCTCTATGAGTGAAGTCTAGTAGGCAGGTGGAGAAATTAACACGGAAGACTATCTTATCCAGTTCTAATCTAATTCTATATGTTTTCTATATCTTTTTTCTCTTCACTTTCCCATAGACCAAACAGGCACAGCAGATGGCTGTCCTTCGCTTTATTGGTCTGGAGCGCTTATTCAGTTAAAAGTTTTTTCCCCTCTCTGTCGCCACATGCATGCTCATAGGGGATTCTCTATAGATGTAAATAACAGAAAAGAATACAGACTGTATTCTTAACAACAAAAAAAGAAAAGAAAAGAAAGTAGCAAATGAATAGCTTCTACGTGTTTTGTGGGTGTTTCTGCTATTTGATCTCCATGTGTTTTTGTGTAGGTGTCAGGGGCTGGGTCTGTGACCCAGTATTTTGAGTTCATTTTGTATTTTTGTTTTCTTATATTGAAAATATGCTTAGTTCTTGTGTTGCTATTATTAGTTAGGATTTAGTTGAGTTTCATTCTAGTTTTGTTTCTTCTATAATTCCTGATTTATGTCTTTTCTTGTCTTCTGTGTCAATATGTCATGTGTTTCTTGTCTGCGTGTTTCATGTTATCAAGCTTGTGTGTCATGTCTACATCGCTTAATGTTTCCTGTTTTATTTTGAAGAGTCTGGTGTCTCCATGTTCAGTGTGTTTTGTTTTACTTCCCTTGTGGCATCATTAGGTGTATTCCAGTCAGCTGTTTCCCCCATGTGTTTCCACTTCCCCTGATCACCTACTGTGTGTATGTTAGTCTGTGTGTTTTCATTCAGTCTTTGTCAGGTCATCTTTTTACTTCCCTCCATGTCATGTCAAGATTAAGGGTTTTGTTTTTCTCATGGTTCTGTTCCAGGGGCATGTTCATGTTTCCTTATCATAGTTCCTCGCATACACCTGCTCAGAATCGTGTTCATGTCACCTTTTGTCATAGTCGTCATAGTCTAGGTTTTGTTTACTCCACCCGTATTATTCGCCTTGCTTTTGTATTCACGTTTTCCGGCCAAATAAACGGCTCATTTTTTGTTTGCGACTCAATTCTGTCTCCTTCCCTGTCTGCACTTGGGTCCTGATGTCAACACTCCGGCTGTGCAGCCGTGACACTATATGCATTTTTTTTTTCAGTCACTGTGGGACTATTTGCACTAGATCAACTAAATTTTGATATATTAAACTTAAACCGGTCTATTTTTGCCCATGCAATTTAAAGATTACTACATATCATTCACAGTGTTTAAATAAGAAGGCAATGTTATAGGTGCTATTTTCTCTCTATATATTTCACCATGTGACAGGAAGAATGAAAGAAATAAATAAAACCGAATGAGCCATCAGATTTTTGGCCTTTTTTGGCCTATAAATGTCCGAAAATAACCTTAAACTTAAAATTACTGCGCTGAGTGTGTGCGCAATAGCATAACCCCCACCAATAGGTAGAAATGCTGAGCAAACACACTTCCGTACAGATCAACAGAAGAATAAAGTTGGCGTCTCACTCTGCTGCTGTTTTCATGGACTAAACAAATCGTTTGTGTTCATGGTAATAACGCAGTTTAAAGGCACATTCCCGCTTTATTTGATCTCAATCATAAACGAGACCCACCTCATATAAGAAAAGTACTTTTCAGGCGTTCACATTGGTGTTTACAGGCACTCGTAAAAACCATTCGAGTGATGCCTCTTAGTGTGGCTCGGACGATCAGTGTGACGATCAGGAAAACAGACTCTGTTTTCCTTTTTCCTGTGAAGTTGTAGTCTTTGATTCGAAGATGTTGGCGAACAGAATAATCGGACCTTGTGTTTTCGGACTGAGAAATGTGTCTGGAAGAGGACGGCTGCTCTCTGCGGCTACTGCGAGGTGAAAATGCGCAGTTAAAGTTATTTCTGGTCAGCTGGAGCCGCATCTGTCGATATCAGCGCAAATAAATGCATTCAGAGCTGTGAGCGGAACATTTACGCTGTTTTAGGAAATTGTTTTACTTTTTAAGATTTTAGTTATATTTTATATTTCACCTTAGAAGTTGCGGTGCATTTTTTTTTTTTTTTACAGTGCAGAACAAGGTCGGACTGTCTTATGTGTGTGTGCGGTTACCTTTGACACACTTTTATGGTGACCTGTTGTTTACAATGAGACCTTTAATCTCAAATTCATGTGAAAATCGAAACCAAAACCTCAAAATTAAGTGAACGTTTTAAAACGGCAGCAGTCTGAAAGTGAAGATATACGAGTTTGGCCCTTTTTATCTCAATAAAACGTTGTGGTTGAGAGTTGTTGTTTTAAGTCAAAATTAAATCAAATTGAAGTATTCAAAGGTAGATTATTGCGCTTAAAGGTAGCTTGAAAAGCTTCCCATATTAACTAAACTGTCTGTATTGTGTTGAAGAGAGGTCAACTGAAGCTGATCTGACAGGGCTGTACTTTCATGTAATTCCAGTTGGTACCACTAGATGGTGTAGTGTGTTACTGTAACCTTTATTTAAGGCGCATCATTAAGAAATCATTCTTATTTACAGTGGCGGGGGGAAAGCAGAGGTAGTTAAAGGTATAGTGTGTAAAATCTCACCACTAGATGTCAGTAGGTTGTAAATTGTAGTCAACTGAGTTCTATTTTCTTACCTCTCCCAATTCAAGTCCATAATCCTAGCTGTGGTGGCCACTATAAGACAACTATACTGTCGTCAGCTAAGGGAGATCAAGAACATAAAATTTAGACTGTACACTATAACAGCCATGGCTGGCTGGATTGTTTCTATTGTTTGTATATAAAAATCATTTTTGTACACACTATATTTTAACATATTTGAATAACATCAACACTTAACAATCGATTTGCATCAATTAATTTTTTTGCCGCATTTTACATTTTTAACCACAAGTCACCTCAAAAACTCTGACGGCTATTCATCTGTACTGTGAAGCGTGTAGGCTGTCAGTTGGCTGTTTACCTCAGCTGTCAATATGTATTCAATTCAAACTTCACTGGAGGAGCCTGTAAAACTTTGTGAAAGGTGTCCGATACGAGTCGATGAGTCAGTGACGGTTACTTTTAAACACTGACAGCAATACTGAGATGAGTTTTTTAAGGATATGTTGAACGTTTCTATCAATAAACAGCTTTTTTCCCCCACTGTTAGGTGCCGTTAGCTGACATTAATGAAACTTTCTTTTAAGTGGATCTAAAGTTGTTGGATGCTTAGCGAATAAACTCTCTTACAGTGTGAAAATGTAATCAAACTGTTTATCAGAATGAACGTGTAATTTTTAGGATGCTTGAGTCTATCATTAGCATGTTAGCTTATAACCGGTTTTTGTTTTTGGCTCATTGTTAGCTTTCCAGAGGGTTGCATGTCTAATCTTCTGACATTAAGTAATTGTGGCAGAGAATAAACAAGCATGTTTAGTGTGTGTGAGTCCTGCCCTGATTTCAATTCAAGAGCTGAAGCTTGAGGTGAGGAGGAAGAGGATGCTTTACTCAGATGTGTTGTCTCTTCTCTCTTTTCCTTCACATTTTCACTTCTTTGGTGAAGGGGACTCTACCTCAGATGATAAAATATATGTATGACCTTTTATATCTTGAGTGCAGGTAGGAATTTAAATTTGCCTCCATGCCTACCTGTTCTCTTTTCTTCTGTCTTTGGCGTACTACAAATGTTGCTGGTCTTTAGCCACATACATAAAATGTAATTAGTTTATAAGTTTATGTTCTGTTATCAGAATACAACAGTTTGTTTCAGGACTTATCCCAAAAGTTGATTCTGTTCATCTGGACGTAGCGTTTTCAGTGGGAGAAACGTTTCATCATTCATCCAAGTGACTTCTTCAGTCTCAGCTCACTGCAGGTTTCCCCAACCTTATAAACAGTACATTTGCACAATAACTGAAACTAGCACCACTGAGTGAACAATGGGCTGTGAGGTCAGTTTTTTGATCATTAATATGCAAATTCTCATGACCACTGATCAAAGACCATGAGTACCATTCACAGAGAGTTGGGGAATGGCTGCAATCACAGCATTGTAAGATGGTGACAGATGTACCCTTAGGCCCCCTCCTCGATTCAGAGATGGTCTTTCCCTTTTCACATAAATGGCCTCCTTGACTCGTCGCTCAAACCAGCGTTCCTCCCTGTCCAGGATGTGTACGTCCTCATCATTGAAAGAGTGTCCACTGGCCTGTAGGTGTAAATAGACTGCAGAGTCCTGGCCTGACGAGTTAGCTCTTCTGTGTTGTGCCATCCTCTTCACCAGAGGTTGTTTGTGTTTCCCCGATGTATAAATCCTGGCAATCCTCCTGGCACTTAACAACGTACACTATATTACTCTGTTTGTGTCGGGGGACCCGATCCTTGGGGTGGACCATTTTTGGCGCAGCGTGTTTTGGGGTTTAAAAGCCACAGAGATTCAGTGTGTAAGAAAAAATG
>VVHJ01065514.1:0-15975 GCA_015107715.1 Tylochromis polylepis
TATTTCATGTCCAGGTTTTCATGTGCAATTCTAGTTTTCCCAGTTTAGGTTAATGTTTAGTTTCCTTGGTTCACCTTGCCTTTTGTTTGCATTTATTTTCCCACCTTTAACCAAAAACACGCTGTTTATTAAGTTTAAGTTTCGTCTCATCACGTCTGCATTCGGGTCCACCTTCTCACCTCATACAGTCTGCTCTGCCAGACTGTGACAGTTGAGATGTTGTGTTGATGTTCATGTTCTGAGTTATTTCACAATTTTTTTTGTTTTTTTTGTTTACCATATAATTCCATATGTGTTCATTCATAGTTGTGACGCCTTCAGTGAGAATCTACAATGTAAACAGTCATGAAAATAAAGAAACATTAAATGAGAAGGTGTGTGTGCGCTCATATGAATCTGTCAGTTACAACTTGAAGAGATGCAGAAATGAAACTTGATTTTCCTTTTGTATTATCTCTGCAGGTTGTTTCTTGTTCTGTTGGACTCCCTTCTTCGTGGTCCATACAATGCGAGCCGTGTGTCTGACATGCAGCATCCATCCAGGTTTAATGAGCACTGTCACCTGGTTGGGCTACGTCAACAGTGCTCTCAACCCCATCATTTACACCATGTTCAACACAGAGTTCAAGAAATTCTTCAAGAAATGCTTCCGCAGCTGCTGCTGATGACAGATTTCCCACCACAGACTCTGCGGTGAGCTGAAGGCAGAATGAGGAGACTGGGAACAGGTTTTGGAAGGATTTACAGCATATGACTTCTGCTGAAAAGTCAGAGGTTTTCAGTTTAACCACTTGATAGTGTCTTGCTGACAACTTATTGTTTAAGATTGTTTCTAAGTTGCAAATACTGATGTTATAAGTTCCATAAGGCCCGTTTTCTCAGTTGATGATGTAATTTTGTGATCCCCATGGATTACTGCCTAGAAAAAACTAACAGTGCATTTGTGGAAAGCTACAGAAAACAGATGAACAAAGCCTCCCTTGTTGAAAACAGAGATTTCACTTTGTCTACACAGAGCTTTTTTGGAATATACTGTCCATCAGCCTTGGCTGGCTAGGGTTACTGTGAGCCAGTTCCACTGAAGCACATGAGGATTTGTATAGAGCCTGAGGGGCATTACTGCCTGAAAGGATAATCTCAGGGCAAAACATCTCCAAGGATACGGAAAGACTGAATAAGCTTCAACAGAGCAGAATGACAAGCAGCTAAAAGCAGCATCATGAGCAAAAAATTGATCTAAAATCAGCCACTCATGCCCAGTGTTGTGAATAAACATAAAGCAACAGTTTGACATTGTGTTTCTTGCAGACAGATAGAGAAAATAAACACCAGTCTCATGTTTGTGTGGTAAATATGAAGCTACAGCCAGCAGCTGCCAAGCTTAGCTCAGCTCAGTGTAGCTTAGCTTAGTGTAAAGGCTGGAAAGAATAGAAAACATTAAAAACACTGTACAGTTCTGAATTATCGCCATCCTGGCCACATAGTAGCAATTTTCTGTCATTAGAAGGAGAATTAGTAATCGGTGCTTGTTTATTAGCTAACAACTGAATATTTCTAATGACAAAAGACTTGTATTATATGTGATTAGAGGTACAGCAAGTTGCAACAGATGATGGACAGTTGTAGTAAAATGCTGATAAGTGCACACCTTACGATGTTGAATTTGAGACACCACCATCCTGCCCATATTCACATAATACATAAGTACGTGGTATACTTGGTGTTACAAGAAAGGGTATCAATAAAAATATCTAGTCAGATCACGTTTTATGAGCTGTTAGAACATGAGGTGTTTCCAAAGGGCTGCAAGGATTATGGATACTCTCACTTGCTAAGCATATAAAGCTTATTTAACTTGGAATAAATTGTGATAAAGAATCACATATTTGTAGTACTATGTAGAGTTACAAGTCCTCCTTTGACTCTTCTCAGAAGACTTTATTGCCACCTTTATACTACCAGTCTAGAATCCAGGCTAGCAGTGTGTGACCTTTTCCAGTCTTTATGCTGATCAAAGCTAAGCTAAACAACTTCTGGCTATAGCTTGAGTGTGTTTGACTGAGTGGAAGGATATACATGTGGTTGTGTTCATTCTATCTTCAGGTAAGAAACCATTCAAGTGTTTCCATATATAATAGATTGAATAAATTTTTTGATGTAATGCAAATTTCACATCAGTTCTCTTGTCAATTTAGACTGCTTCTAGATCAGGTATGGCTAATCTGTAAAACTGTGCATCAAATCTTTTTGTATGAATTGACAGGAACAGTTAAGGATTGTAACTGCTTAACTGATTTTGGCTGAATGAAGGGAATCATGTTTTTCCTTCAGGGAAAGAGAATTTTGGAACGAGAGCCATAATATTAGCCATAATATTTAGTCATGAACTGCTGACATCTTATGAGCTGGTGTGAACTACTTGAGTGGTATACAACACTGAGTATGGTGCAGTTGAAACCAGCTTACTTGAACTGCTTTAAAATAATTTTAAGGTCTGTATTAATGAAAGAATTCATATAGTATTAGCAGCTTTATGCCTTAAATTCAAAGGATGTTACTGTCCATCATGATAGAATTTATCCTTCTCTAAAACAGATGCATGACATCTCAAAAAAACCTTTTTAAGCTGTCGTAGAAATAATGAGTAATTTATTCTTTTCTCTGCTTCAGCGCTGAAGGAACTGCATGTCTACATAAAGTTATTTACATTTTAAAAAGTTGCCTGACTAACTCATATTAATTATGTTAATATGCTTGATTACATTACTTTGTATTCCTGCCACCAAGACAGTATACCATATTTGCTCAACTTCTCATTATAACAGGAAATGAGTGGTATTAATATTTCTTTTTAAATTGCTAAATAACAGCAACTTAGGATACATAGGATTCCTTCTACAAACATTATTTTTACATCTTGTTTCACATATAGACACATTGTTTTTTGTTTGTTTTTTTGTTTTTTATATGTAGTATAATTGTAATGCTGTAGTAGGGGAAGAAAATGACAATATTTTTGTGATATTGTAAGAAGACATTCTTGTTGATTTGGTACAAAGCATAATACAATGAAAAATGTGTGCCATTTTAACGAGTATTTCTTGTTAAGGTAAGAAACATGCTAATATTTTTATTGTTCCTAAAGCAATACTATGAGAATATAAGATAAAACAACTATTGCTGTCTCACAGGATTAAATTTAAAGCACATTATTTTTCTAAAAAATCTTAAAGAGAACTGTAGATGTTGTGATTTTATTTTGTCATTGAAGTATATTTCAAGTGTGCTTGATGCTAAGGTAAGATAAGATAAACCTTTATTAGTCCCAGATGTGGAAAATTTCTTGGTCACGGCAGAAAGTACAAGTTAAAAGCAGTAAAAATTAAGAAAAAAAAACAATAGAATAGAATAAGATAAAATAGAATAACATACTATATACAATAGAATAAAGTACTATACAAAATAGAATAATGCTGAATGAAAGCTCAAGCATACACAGATATAAAACTCAGTTTTTCCACGTTTTGTCTTGATAACATTCCACATTAATCATTGGAAGGTTTTGTGAAAATATTTTTTTTTTCTGTTCTGAAATCTGAGTGGTTTTATTACCACTCTGTGTGTTTTGTTACTGACTGTGCCTACTGTATGCCACATCCACATTTCAAGTGGAAACCTTTCTAATAAAGTGTTTCATCTTTCTAAAAGTTCAATCTTTAGTTGCCTTCATCTGAAATCTAATCAGCTCGGCTTGAGGTTGACGTGGTGGGTGTATGCCATCTTCTGATGTGCTAGAACACATCGTTCCAGGCGGACAGACCAGATCCCAGATGTGATAGTAGTTCATTCTCATGGAGAGAAGTGACTGAGCACTGCATGTTACTGTCATTTGTAAAAATCAGTTTATGATAAAGGTGGAGCTCTGGAAAGAAACTGTTGCTATATAAATGAAGGAGACTCGGAAAAATAAGCCGTATCCTTTTTTATTCTAGTATCTTTGTCATCATTTTGCATCCTTCTTAGGCATGATGAGACTTTTTGGAGCCACTTTGCAGTTATTCTTGAGGTTCTCTTGTTCTTTTGTAGTCGTTTGTTTATAATTGAGGGAGTTTTGACTCTGTGTAATAATTTTGTTTGAGGTTGTCATGTCTCTGTAGCTATTTTGTTCTTTTTGGGGCTGTTCTCTCTCTTTATAGTCATGTTATTAATCTAATGAGGACATTTTGTCTCATTCCAGTCATTTTTTAACTCTTTGAGTCTGTCATGTCTCTTTTTAGGACCTGTTTCCTGTTTCTCTTTGAGATAGTTTTCTGTCTTTTTGGTCATTTTGTGTATCATTGTGGGTGGTTTCAGAGTTTTGTTATCTGTGTCTGGCTGACCAACTTCATTTCATCATTCCGATGAGGGCCAAAGATTTATCCAGCGTTTTGTGCGAGTACCTTTTAAATCCGCACCAGTTCTCCTAGTTGCACTTCAGTTGTGGCATGTAGGTTGTTCTGTCATCTTGGAGAACATTAAACAAGTATCTTTAGGGCTTTAGAGAATATCTGAATATTGATTCAGTCTGTCTTCAGTTTCTTCATGTAATTCTAGACTCAATTCATGATATTGAGACAAAAGCTCTGTGGGGTCCACACAAAAGTTGAAGGAATTATTGTCCCATGTGTGTTTTTATCACTGCATGTTGCAAAATAAATTTTGGACCACTTCCCCATGTGAGGAAAAATAATCTGTCTTTACTTTGTAGCACTGTGTTTAAATCCACTAAGACAAGTAGTACCAAGACTCCTACGGATTTTACCCCCCCCCATTCTCTCTGCTTCACCTTTGAACACAGACTCCATCCATCCATCCATCTTCTTAACCCTTTATCTAATTCAGGGTCATGGGGGGCTGGAACCTATCATTGCTGTCACAGGGCAAGAAGCAGGGTACACATTGAACAGGTTGCCAGTCACAGAGACTCAACTTAAATGCTTTCTGAGAGCCACATTTTTAGTATTATGACTTGTGATTCCAGAGAACCAGTTGCTGCAGCATAGATGGTTCAATGCCTTTATTTCCATATATGACAAATGTTCTGTTGGCTGCAAGTCTTCCATGGAAATCTTATTTCACCATATTACTCCAGACTATAAATGGTTGTGTTGAAGTCCCTCTGGTTTCTGCTAATTCTGAGCTAAAGGTGCTGCTGGGCATCTTCCCATGTCTCTGCAAAATCAGCTTGTGTGTGTGTGTGTGTACGTGTGTAGATGTTTATCTTGTAACTTCTGTGGTCATGTTGTGTCTGTGTAACACTTTGCAGGTAAAATTAAAATCCCATCCCATTTCAAAACTTACAATTAAGCTCCAGTGTTATGTTCAAGTTGGAGATAAAAATATATAAATTAAATTTAAAAAAAAAACAACAACAGCAGAATCACATGGCCTTACCTCTGCTCTTTTATACGGTTATATCACAGCACAGTGAGCGGTGTGAGTCCTTGTTCGTTTAGTAATCCCTGAATTTAAAAGGGGTGCAGTGCAGGTTTTTTTTATCTCTCTGAGAGAAAAGTGGAACATAGAGGACTGAATAAGAAAACTAAAAAGACTTCGAGACACAATTTTAACTCCCCAATATCATTTCTTATAAATGAAAGGCAAAGTAATCAGAGCAAGGAAAATGTCTTACACCAGGTGTAAAAATATACCTTTAATAGGCACCCAACTGAGATGTGCAAATTGAACATGAGGGTCTGTACAGATTACCTCCCCATGCTAAGAACATAGCTGTTACATCCCCATCCACTGTGTTTCATCTCTTGTAGTGCTTCTAAAAGCAACAGATAACAAGCTATTCATCAGGCACTGTTGGGTGTTTTATCCCAACTATACTCATGCTGAAAATCTGGGGAAAATGTCAGCAGATGCTCAAATGAAAAGCCACAATAAATGAATGATGATTTCTTTTTTGTTCATAATAGAAGGAAAAAAAAAAGAAAAGAAAACCAATAAAGTGTTTACAACAAAGAGATTGAATAAAATGTGAAAAAAGAAAAGAAAACCACATTATTGACCAAGAAGTCTTTTTGTAGCTTATTAAGCTTATTTACCCTTTTTTCATACAGAAGATTCTGCAACAATGTTTTACTGAAAACAAAGATCAAATAAAAGAATTTAAGAAGAACTACTAAACAACTGAAAAACACTGTTTTAAAAACAATCATACTTCAATTTTAAAAATGTTTAAAAATCACATGGTAAACAAATATAAATGTATATAATGAGCTACTCAATCTCAGTCCTTTGTCGCAACTACTCCACAAGTTTGATTTGAAGCAACCTTTGAAAACAGTTTTCAATAAATGTTTTTGTGCTTTCTATTGTTTGTCTATTGTGTCTATTATTATTGTCTATTATGATTGCAGTTTCAAACTAAATCATAAAATTTTAAGGCGTGTGGCTCGCTTGGCTCATAATAATCCTGCCCATCTATAATTTATATAGCTTTCTTCTGTAGTGTATATAGGCTTTACACACAGCGGTGTATGGAACTATTAGACCACAATACAGTATGTATATGAGCTTTGATTTAAGATATCTTTAGTTTCATATAATACTGAAAGGGTTTGGACATTTTTGGTTTTACATTGTTTATATAAGTCTTCACATATATTCCCCCCAAATTTTCATACACTTTCATATATTCTTTCTATTTCAACATCATTCATAATAATTTCCACTCTGTTTTTTTTTACTTGATTTTACTTAATAATGTAAACTTTGTTTTACTATAACTTAGTGATTATTTCTGTTAAACTATTTTTAAAAATGTTCTCCTTCTCTCTTTTGTTTCTCTCTTTTTCTCTACTTTTACTTCCATTGTGTAAAAGTAGTGTCTCTTCTACAGAAGTTCATGTTTATGTTTATTTATAAGGGACAATGCATATTTATTTATGTGAGCGTTTAAATTCATCATGTAAATATGCCACATTTAGCTACACAGACTAATTTTCATCTGTAGCCGCTGACAGGTTGATGACATCAAATAAATCAACCAAACCAAACATGTGGCATGTGAACATGAAATAAACATATTTATATACCTTTTTTTTTAAATCAGACAATAGAGTTACTTAGAAAACACATTAGAATCAAGGACCTTCAATGACGTTATTTCAGACCATGACAGCATGTTTACACGTTTGATTATCCAATAACCACTGTTTTACAGATTTAGAGAAAGAAGTAAAGATTGTTATAAATCTTAATTCTGTGGGTTTTGTATTGCAAGTATGAGCTGCTTGATAAGAGAAAACACTGCCCAAATGCACTTTTCCCTCTGAAAAGTGCTCTGGTAGATATAGATAATCTTTGATTATGTTTAATGAAGTATTAAAAAGGTTTCCAATGAATGGCCATGAAGAATTTTATACACAAGTACAATATCTGCAAATTTAATCATGTTTTCTTAAACTGTATTTTGTTAAAATTTAACAATGACGATATGATTTTGGCTTTTGATCTAATGTTTTTAAGTGGAGTCTGTCTAGGTCTCCAACCTCACTGTATATTCCTACACAGGCTTCAAATGATTATCTTCTTTGAAACTACAGTTCCTGACTTGGCTAAGTCATTCAGCTAGTGTGTTGGTAGTTTTTCTGGGGTCTTTAGACACATCTCTCACTAGTTTTCTTCCCAGAGTCTTTGAAATCTTTTGCTTTTTACCTCTGTCAGGCATGTTCTCTACTATGTGGCTCTTTAAATTTCTTGATAATTCTTCCCACTCCGTTTCTTGACACTTGGAAAAACAGCAATAAATTTGTATGTCCTTCTCCTGCTTTGTGAGCATCAACAATTCTGGACCTTTCGGAAAATAAATTTATGCTCCTGAGTAGACTCTTTTTGTTTCTCACTGTTTAAACACTCTACTGTGCTATCAATCAGTCCAAAACACCAGTATACCTGTACTGATAATCTTTCCCCCTACCATAAAGTAGTACTGAAGTACTGAACAACCAGAAATGCAGACCTGATAGGAAAGCTAAAGGAAAAGTCACTCATATTTGGGTTAGTACCCATTCTGCTTTGTACAGTCTTTCAAGGTAGTCAAACGATCCTGGAGAAGTGGCACGGGTTCTCTGGCATTAGTTTTTAACATCATAACATTTTAAGGCTGTTTCACTTGGTTATTGCTTTCTGTCCTGGATGACATCATATGCAGAAACATAATTATAGTTTTAGAGCTAATAATGACTTCATTGCAGAGAACCAAATGCTGTTTCTTTCTTTCTTTTTTTTTATGGCTTCTTTACTGCAACTCTTTCATGACGATCACTTATGACCAGATTGCCCAAGACTATAAATGGATGTGCCTTGAGCTGAAGGTGCTGCTGGTAATTTTCCTGTTTCAAAAAAAAAAAGTCGGCTTGTTTGTTTTACCTGCTGGACTGTTTCTGCACCTTACCACTGCACTTCCCAGTCCTCAACATGAACCTGTTCATTGCCACAAAGTTTCTATAAATTAGAAACCTTGCAATTACAACATATATATTGCTGTCATTCATTTTTTAGTTTATTTAATTGCTTTAATCATTCTTCTGGAAAGGAGTCTTTCCTTTTATTCTAAACTGCTTACAGATTTTGTACTGGAATGTTAAACTAACCATGGTGGCACGGTGGTTAGCACTGTTGCCTCACAGCAAGAAGGTCCTGAGTTCAATTCTACCATCAGGCCGGGGTCTTTCTGTGTGGAGTTTACTCCAGCTTCCTCCCACAGTCCAAAGATATGCAGTTAGTGGGGATAGGTTAATTGGAAACTCTAAATTGTGAGTGCGAATGGTTGTCTGTGTTCTGTGACAGACTGGCAACCTGTCCAGGGTGTACCCTGCCTCTTGCCCTAAGACAGCTGGGATAGGCTCCAGCATCCCCGGGACCCTGAAAAGGATAAGTGGTAGAGGATGGATGTTAAACTAACACCAAAAGAAATAATGACAAAAAAAATGGTGTATGTGTATGACCACATATGTATATATGCTCCTTCTTCCTGTTGTTGCTATCACTTAGTATTGCTACATCTATCACTACAGCCTTCTTCTGCTAGTCCACCATTACTATGTCCAGTTGGTTAGCCATTGCCAGTTTATCCATCTGTATCTGGAAGTCACACAAGATCTTAGCTTGGTTATTCTCAACCACCCGAGGGAGCTGATCCCATATTGACCTCGGGACCAGCATGTAAGTAAAACAAGAGATCTTATCTGTAACTCATTTTCTCCAGCTACCTAGACCACATATGATATGACCCTTGACAGTTTACCAGAAATGTACTGTTTGGAGTTTTCACCATTAAATTGTCATTGCTATTTATGCAGGGTTCCTGTCTGTTTTTGAATATTATAGATATTAAATTGATACATGATACATCCCATGACACTGATGCTCAGACTTGGTCTTATACAAAAATTGTGCTGAACAAAACAAGATTTTGTCTTTAGATACACACAGAAATTGTATACAATTGTTTTTATTGCAGTTTTTCACAGAATCTTTCAGCTCTGAAAATTTCATGTGGCTATTTAAGGTATGAAGGCTCAAAAATGATGGAAAATGTAACTAAATTAAAAAGCTTCACATTGCGAGCTTAAAAATGCCTGTAATTCCTAACACATTGCTTGTTATTGTACAAAACTGATTTTCAAGGGACTAATTGGGAATGTTTTTCATATTGGCTTGATCTTATGCAGAATGGACCCCTTGCTGCATGTACTGGATTTCACTGAGTAAGAGAAAGCTTTGATGTGTTGTCCCTAAATTGGTGATTCACCAAGGTTGGTAGGACTCTTCAGCTAAGGACAACAATTGTTTGCAAAAAATTATTATACCATTCTACAAAATTTCTGAGTAAATTTTTAAAAAATTGCTCTTTTGACCTCACTGTAAAACCATTCAACCAAGCCCCCACAATTTTGTTGTACATGTACAATGACAATAAAGGGCTATTCTACTGTATTTTTTGAAAGCATAACTAGAAAAAAAAGAGTGCTAACAGTGTGGTTATTAAATGCATTAGCATTCCTATGAAGGTGAGGCAGAATGACACTTGCAGTGGCAAGGATTTGACTTAAGTACCTTAAGAAGCACACAGACTACAATGAAAGGAAGAAAACATTATGGCCTTGCAGCAGATGATATCATGCTCCAATTCTTGTTACACAGATGTCAGCAGCACCATAAAACACATTTCTTCCAAGGCTGAGGAGAAAGGAGAGGTGAAAATTGGAGTGAGGTGTGAGAGCTAGATTTAAAAAGCTAAAGCGGGTGCTGAATTTGATCACATTTGTAATGTTCTGCACAAAGCCCAACTCACTGCATATTATGAAGAGCTTAGCCAAGGTTAACTCAGTTTTCTCTCCTCTAAAAACTGTCAATTAAAGAGTAAATAAAAGCTGTATAAAAACAAATTATGATGTTACTGGACCTGTTCTGTAAGATTTCTTTGCAATTCTCCCAAATTTACACAACAATGCTGCATTTATTTCAGTAATAGCAGTGATAGACAACCTCGCCACTTAATGTGTCACACTCAGAAGCCTTTGAATGACAGCGCTGGGGTGCATTTTATTACCAACACAGACTGGGTTTTAGTACAGGGAACTGGATGTTGATAGAGGTCATCCTCAAGATGAGTCCTTAGCTCTGATGAACGCTGGCAAGGTGTTTCAATTTTAATTTTACAGTAGAACCCTGAAGCATTTCATGTGGACACTCAGTTTGACACACAATATAAAAGCCAGCAGCAGCTAAACCAGAGTCTGCTTTCTGAAACTGTCCTTTTTTTAAAAAAAAAAGAAAGAAAAAGAGCCGAATTTTCTTGCACACCATCTGCTTTCTAGGTGCAACTGGAAACAGTGGAGTGGGCGCCAGTATTAGGACCCAGACACATACGACCATGAAAAAAAATATGAATTGAAGCCAAGTTGAATGACATGATTTTATTTTTAGGGAAACTAAACAACAATTTGGTGATGTTATTTTACTACCTTTTATTCAAATCTGTTTTGTCGTTGACTCACACTACAGTAAAAGTAGGACAGCAAGATCCTTGCAACAAGGAATACTTGGTGGTTGTACTGAATTTTTTCACATTTGGTGACCACTTGTAAATAATTGTGGAGAACAACTACTACCCAGAAGTTAAGAAATCGATGTATGGGTGACCCTCTTTGATTGAGAGTGATTGCACAGGATGTTCAGTGGGAGCCAATCTGTCTCCCAACAATCTGGACTGACTACAGTCACTCTCAGATATAGAAACACAAACAGATTATCAAAATATTGTAATCAGTCTGAGTCAGTCTGCTGGTGAGCGCAACTTGTTTGTGATGTGTCTCTTTGCAATGGGGACTCGACTCATCTGGTCGCCAACTGGTGGTATTCTGGTTGTATTCCAATATAAAAGCAAGGTTGCTGAGCAGTTATACCCACCATCCTGCTGCAACTGTGTCACCATTTGTGTTGTAATTTCTGAATTTCTGTGTCAACTCTATGAGGGCCTGAGTAGATTTTTAATGTAAGTAGTTAATTAGAAATTCAGAGTAACTGGCAACTTGACCGCATTCAGTCACATACTGATAGCAGACAGACTCCATCTTATTGCCATTTTATTGTCATGTTGATGCACCAAAGCTGTTTTGAAAACGGCAACTAACTGCAAGCGGTCGCAGAACTGGACACAGTCTTCGAACCAATCATTTAAAAGGCAACAAGATTGCAATTTTACTGCACACGGTCGCAGTAGTTTTGGTCACGCGCTGGTCTCCAGCCACTATTTTCATTAGTGTGACAGTAGAATAAGGATCAATAAAAATAGTGTAGTTTTGGGTGTGAAGTTTTATTTCAGTTTCTGAAATGAGGTGTGCCAAACATTCGAGAACCACTTCTTGAGAGAAACTTCTGTCTGTTTATTGTTTGTGCAATGAGTTTTAGTTTGTACAAATGTACATCAGATTACAGATACATTTAATCTGTTTACATCTCATGTAAACATCTGGGAACATCAAACATTACCTTGAAAATTTAATTTCAAATCTACAGGTGATAAGTTGGTGTATACGGAGGAACAATGAGCAGATAAAACTGTAGAAAAGGAAAAACTGCACTAATCAGAAACCTTTTCTTTTCATTTGCCTCACATTCAACTCTGTGGCTCCTTAAAAATGATTAAAGACAAATTAGATTTTTAACAGAGTAGCTGAATTTGGTCTTAGCTGCAGTTACTATGATTCTTTGCAGCACTTAACAGGATTCAAACAGGAGTATGTTACACTCTATGCTGCCCTCTAACTCCCTCTGTTGTTTAATAACCGTTTTTCCTCCCTAATTTTATTGGCAGTGTTACCAAAACACAAACATAACATTCATATCATGAGTGTATCAGAACCCAAGATATCTCTCTGACATAGAGCTCCAATTGTGTACCATAACTGTTACTTCATTACCATCAGTGCACACAGGCATACATGTAAGATTGTTATCGAGGTCCAAGTGTGGATTAATCAGTCTGTAAAAAATAATCCCTATGTTGCCCTTTAATTCACATTTTACATCGCCTTCCTTTTGTTGTTATAACTCCATATTTGCGAGCTTTTCTTACTGATTTACATCAGTGCAGTGTTTCACATTAGTCTTTAACACAGTCTAGCATTAAGCATGAGCTGAAGATGGTGAGCAGGAGAATCTGGGATTTAAAGCCTTTTTCATTGGAGCGTTTGTGTAGATTTTTGGTTTTTATTCATGCCAATAACCTATCTGAGACAGCAGATGAAAATAAAGCTGGCACATTAACAGGATAGCTTGGGTCTATCGTATTACTGTACACTGTCCATTTACAAATAAAATAAACAAAGCAGATATTAATAAAGTACCAGTGGGTGATGTTTTTCATGCAATGGCCACCAGTGACTACTACATAAGATGCCCTGTACTATTGCAATACTGTGTACTGTACTGAATATTCCTTATTAGTTCAACGTGGCTACTCAACTGCAGAGTGAATTCTACTGCACACAAAACTTTGTTTCATTTTGATGAGTCACAAAGCATACAGTATTTTATTCATATTTGACTGAGCATCAGTTATATAGCATTTCCACTATACAAAATCTTTATCTACCAGTCTAATAGTTTTCACTGATCCCATTTTTAAAAACATGAGAAATCATGGTAAAACCTCGAGTCTTCTGGACTTTATCCTACAGTTGGTGTGTTTGATATAAAGTCAAACCTCCTTTTTTGACGTGGTGAACTCATGTCACTCTTCTTTTTTTGGTGCACTCTGCAGAGAAAAGTACATACAGTATGATTAGTGAAGTTTTCAGTGAGACTTGTGCTCCCTGCTCATTAACTGCACGTGCACACACGGAATACGTTTTAATCAGTATACAGAATCAAGTCAATTAAACTTCTGGGATATTGATGTGGTCTGTTCAGTAGCAGAGAGGGTTGTTAATGAGTTATTAAAATTAATAACAGGTGCACTAGAGGGATAACAATGAGACAACCCCCCAAACAGGAAGGGTTTTACAGGTGGACACCACTGACAATCTTTTATGACTGTTTTTTTCACCACTGCATTTGGCTAAGGTCAGTGTCACTACTGGTAGCTCAGTGCAATACCTGGAAGACATTGGACAGGTAGTCCTCCAGGATGGCACATCAATGCATGTCTTTGCCACAAGGTTTGCTGTGTCTTCCAACACAGTCTCAAGAGCAGGGAGAAGATTCCAGGATACAGTCAGGTACTGCAGCAGAGCTGGACAGGGCCATAGAAGGTCCTTAGCCCATTAGCAGAACTGGTATCTGCTCCTTTGTGCAAGCAGGAACAGGATGAGCACTGCCAGAGCTACAAAAGGACCTCCAGCAGGTCGCTGGTGTGATTTTGCTAACCAAAACATCAGAAACAGACTTCATGCGGGTGGCCAGAGGGCTCAGCGTCTTCTAGTGGGGCATGTCCTCACTGCCCAGCACCGTGGCGTGCGACTAGCATTTTATTCATCCACTGAATACCAAAAATTGGCAGCTCCACCACTGGCACCCTGTGGTCTTCACAAACGAGAGCAGATTAACCCTGAGCACATGTGACAGACGTGAAAAGGTCTGGAGAAGCTGTGGAGAATGTTATGCTGCCTGTAACATCATTCAGCATGGCTGCTGGACTGGAGGGATGCACAGACCTCTACAGGCTAGGCGACGGCACCATGACTGCCATTAGGTATTGGGATGAAATCCTTGGACCCACTGTCAGACCCTACGCTGGTATAATTGGTCCTGGATTCCTCCTAGTATATGACAATGCCCAGCCTCTTGTGGTATGAGAGTATGCAGGTAGATCTGGATGAAGGAACTGATACCACTGACTGTCCCCCACGCTCGCCTGACCTAAACCCAACAGAACCTCTGGGACATTATATTTCGGTCCATCCGAATCTGACAGGTTGCTCCTCAGACTGTCCAGGAGCTCAGTGATGAGCTGGTCCAGATCATAACCCATCTCAATGTGAACATGTATGCAAGCCTGACAACATTGGTACAAGCATGTGGGGCTATACAAACCAGTGAGTACCATTTTGAGTTGCTGCAAAGAAATTTTGTCAAAATGGACTAGCCTGCTGCATTATTTTTTCACTTTCAGAGTGTCTTTAAAATGATCAAACTACCTCTGTAGGTTGTTAAATTTGATAATTGATCATTTTCATTTCCATCCATCAAGCAATGTGGCATCCTTTCATCCTTTGATTCCTAATATATTATCCAGTCCATATCAGCACAGATATCCAGCACTCTCTTTTTGATTTGGTGAGTTTTTGAAGTGTTTCTTTTATTTGATTTATTAATTTTTGCATTCAGTTGAACAGGTATATCTATTAAATAAGGTCAAGACTTCAGTAGTCCAAGTTGTCCAAGTAATCCCTGTGACTACTTGAAACAGGGGCGGCCACCCCACACTGTTTACTCTTTTAAGGGAGCAGCCAATCAAGGTAAAGTTGCCATAAGAAAGGATGAAAGGCCCAATATGAGATAAATTAAGACTTTTTAAAAATGTGAATCATGCAAAGCTGCTCTACTAGAGTCCAATGACAAATCATTTGTAATAAATGACCACAACAGGTCCGCTTTATGAAGCTGTGAATAGAATTCAGTAGATATTCTGGTTAAGTAATTTTTTACTATTGCTCACGTGGCAGAGCGGGTCATCTACCAATCAGATGGTTTCGTTGATGGTATCAGTGGGCGAGAAACTGATCCCCGCGTTGCCCCCAATATAGTCATTGTGTCATATGTGAATGACAAAAGTGCTTAGGTATAGATAAAGGCACTGTCTGAATGTGTGAGAATGGGTGAATGTAGTAGAAAGCAGTTTGAGAAAGGTACTAAATAACTACCAATCCATTTACCATAACTCGGTAAAAAAATACTGGCAATGGCCAGTGGTACCCCTAGTCCTCATAGTGGATGCACCTATGGTATGAATTTCAAACCCTAGATGACTTCCTTCTCAAGCTATCACATTCACAATATTTTCAGAAAACTTGACCTCTGACCTTGAAGTTGAGGTCACTAAGATTCAAACTGGTCAACAAGTTTTAGTAGATACACCCATGGTATCAATTAGAAACTCCTACGTCGCTTTGTTCTCGAGGTATTGCATTCACAAACTTGGGTGTCCATATCGCCCGCCCGCCCAGCGTAGTGACGACAATATCCATGGCTAACGGGGAAATAATGTCGTAGGGCGAGGGGAAGGGTATACCCTCAATAGGTTGCGAGTCTGTCACATGGTTAACACAAAGACAACCTTTCGCACTCACATTTACACCTATGGGCAATTTAGAATCACCTAACTAACTGCATGTCTTTGGACTGGGGAGGAAGCCAGAAAAGCCAGAGCTAGAAAACTTTAGATTTTTTTTTTTTTTTTTTAAATAAGTTAACTTA